>BPLR01011786.1:0-43217 GCA_021605095.1 Caerostris extrusa | reverse complement strand
TTTATTGAAATAAAAAGTTTTGAGTAAAATCGAAAGAAAATTTATAAACCACTTTATCCAGCAGAAATATATAACACAATTTATTTTATTAAAAAAAAAAAAAAAAAGAAAGGTTGGTAAGAAGAAAAATTTTTATTTGATTATTTTACACAAATTAGGAGGCAATGACTGATTGAAAAATCTAAACAAAAAGATTATTTAAGCAGTTTTATATAATTGAATAAATAGTTTTTCTTAGTAAAAAAAATAATAATAATCTGCATATTAAAACTTTTTTGATGTCAATTAAAAAATAAATATTTATTTTCAGTAACTATTAAGCATTCGAAAGATTGTATAGATTTTTTTTATAGTAATTTAATATCTAAGTAAATCTGATCTTTAGTATCATTTAAATCCACTTTTTTCTGAAACAATGAAAAGGATTGATGCAGAATAAAACACTTTGATAGAAAACAAAAGCTGAAAATCAACTAACGCGTGTCATAATGTCGCGTGTTTCACACGTACACATGTTCTCTTGAATTACACGCTCGTTTCTCACGTAAATAAAGGCGTGTTTCAAAAAAGGAATGGAGAGTCTTATTTTACTGCTTACAGTGGCGCCATCTATTATAAAATGGAGGGAACAAAACGGTAGAATCTATTTCATTTTTCAATCTTTGAAATTCTTAATTTTTCATTTTGAAACTTGTTGAAAAATTAAAATTATATATAATTATAGTTATTTCTATTCTAAAATACTTGGGCAAAAGGTGCTTGTCATTAATATTTTCTACAGTAATTAAAATTCCTTAAAATATATTCAGAGTGGTAGATTTGTTATATTTTTTGCTCATGTCATATATTGTCTTTCCTCAGTTGTATTCATTTTAAAATCCTATGAGACATGAAATAAATTTCATATTTCAATAATTTCTTAAACTGTGGTGTGTGAAATATTTCCTACAAATTAAAATTTAAAAGCATGTAAATAAAAAGATCTGCAGCTAGAAATAACAAAAAAAAGAAAACACTAAAAAATAATTATTTCAATTTTCCAAAATCACAATACACTCTCTTAAAGTTGGGTATGAATTCCATTTTCCGGTTTTCATCTACAAATATATTTGAGTAAGAGATGACTTTTTTTTTCATTATTTTATTTAAAATGTTTTTGGTTTTTTTAATTTTGTTTATTATTTTGCCACTATAAAAAATTCACAATAATTTAGCAAATATGAACTGTTATACTTAATATAAGTTAAACCTAATCCTAAATAGATAACATAACAAATAAATACAGGTTAAGCCCGATGCTTTGGTACATTTTAAACCGGTATGCAGTGGTTTTTTCATGTGAAATATATATTTCACATTTTTTTGATTGTTATAATTATCATTTTTCATCAATTCACTAATTGTCTGAAAAATGTTTATTTATATGCATGTTGATATTTCATTAAAATATCTGAATTAAAAAAAATCGAGATAAATTTCTTTAAATGATGAATAAATACAAAGCCCATCTTCAACATTTGAAGCTATTGATTTTTATAGGAATCGTATATTTAAATTACTTAAAAAGCTTTGCCCTGTCATATGAAGTCTAACAGAACTTGTCTTGTTACTGTATTAAATCATGTTTATTAGAGAATTACAAAAAATAACGTGAGCCTTGTTTTGAAGGAAAACAACAATTAACTATCTTCATCATCATCTTTATCATCCTCATTGACGCGACAGCATGAGGAGCCAAGACCTTCTGCCTGCTGACAGATTTCGAAACATGACATGATATGGCTTCTTTTTACGGGGTACGGCCTTTGGGTAGTGTTGTCAGCCCAACCCCCCAACGCTCTACAGTCATAATAGACAGGGGCCTACAGTTTAAACTAGGTAACATGACCTACAGTCCGAACCACTACAAACAACCATGGCAACGTCGGGATTCGAACACTAATCTTATGGCCCCGAGCTCAGATCACTCGGCCATAAGGACTCAGAATAACGCAAATGATATAAACAGCAGATGAAATATGTAAATTGATATAATTATTCATGTATAAGTAGGTAGTAGGTAGTAGGTCATGTATAAGTAGTAGATCGGTAGTAGTCAACCTGAACCCTACCTTCCATAGTGGACTTTGCTGCTTTTATGGTGGGAGGTTGGGGTTTTTGTCCCACACTAAACCCTTTTCTTTTTTTTTTTTTAAATTGACTTTCTATAAATGTTGAGGCGGAAATTTTTTAAAAATATTGTTTAAAATTTTTTTATTAGCTTTTCATATTCTTTAGTATTTATATTTTATAAAGAGTAACAAATCAACATAAATTGTGGAAATTAAACTTCAGTGCCATTAACCATGTTATGACCAAAGAAAAAAATGGCTTAATATTTTCGAAAAAGGAGAATTTCGAATTTTGTGATTTACAAAAAATTGAATCAAATATCCTAGTTTCGCAGGGATCTCATAAATAATTTAATTAATTATAAGTAATCTCATCAGACTTCATGCTTCTACGTAAGCAAAGTGCGAACAAAAAGATAAATTTAACTACAGAAAGTTGTTTCATAAAAACTAATTTTGCCAATCATGGCTAAAGACTAGCTAATTACTTATTCATCATCATCATCACTGGCAATAACAGACCAATAGCGGGCCAAGGTAGCCTACCAACTGGCAGACTTCGAGAGAGGAGATGTTTATCTTTTCACTGGGTGGGGTTGTCAGCCCAAAGCCCTACATTCCTGTTAGAAGACCTACGGTTTAAAGTGGATTCCAAATCACTACAAACATCCGTGGCAGCGCCGGGACTCGAACCCTGTGATACCCAGCACCACAGCGCTAGTCTCACAGCCATCAGGCTCAGAATTTAATATTAGCTGTTTTAATTCTAAATCTATGTAATTTTTTGACAAAAAATAAAACATTTTTGATGTTGGAGAAGTACACAATGATTATGTCTCTTCGCATTTAGATCACGAACTCGTTAAGCTAATTAATGATAAACTAATCGTTAATCATATTAGACCGGGACTTACGCTTAAAGGTGGATTCCAAAACATTACAAACATCTATGGCACCGCCGACTCGAACCCTGTAAAACCAGAGCGCTAGTCACTCGGCCATCAGAACCAAATGTACTATTATTCAATTCCTACTATTAGTTCCACTCTCCCTATATATATCTTGTTCAAATTTTCAATCGTTCATAAAATACTTTTTATTCATCCACTCAAGTTCAAATACATTTTTTGAACTTGTAGTGGATGACACTGTTTTAATACAGTTAATTCATTAATTAAATTTAATTAATTAATTTTAATATTTTTAGATTTAAGTTGCATGCATCTAATAACAGATTACGCCAAATGTAAAAGTAAAATTTCAACTGTTTGTAAAGAACTTTCTACAATATAGTGAAAAATGTAGAATTGACTTTAATTTTTTTTTTTTTTTAAATTACTTGTTATATGTTTTAACTTACCGTAACTCTAATTTGTAAGTTATAAAGTAAAGTTACTTACTTACTTTATAAAACCCATACTGTGGAACTGGTGGGCAGTTACAAAATTTTACAATTAACAAACTTACTAAAGTGGGCTGTAGGTATAAAAATAGTCACTAACCCTGACTTAAATGATATGACATGACAGCCTTTACGTTCATAATTTATTTTCATAGTTCTTACATGCATTTTAAAGGACTGATGTCCTAGTGACTAGCGCTCGGTGCCACAGGATTCGGGTTCGAGTCCCGGCGGTGCCGTGGGTGTTTGTTGCGGTTCGGAATCAATTTTAAACCGTAGGTCACTGTCTAATATGACTACAGAGCGTTGGACCTAGGGCTGACAACCTAAAGCGTAAAAAGAAAGCTTCTCCTGTCGCGAAATCTGCCTGTTGGCTTTAGAGGGGGCGGTTACGCCACTGATGATGGCTTATATTTTACATATTGGTTTATGGGACGTTTTATAAAATTCTAGATAGTACTGCACCATAAACAACACTTGATTCGCATTAGGGTAGTAAACAATCACCGCCTATCGCTGGTGGTGTTGACTGTGGAAGATACAGTTCGACCTGTCCCAAAGACGGAAATCTCTCCATAAATCAAAAAATATACATAATAATGCATAAAAATTTAAAAAATAAACGAAGATGCGGGGTATAGTTCAATGTTATAAAAGTTCTGTTTTTATGATGTTTTTGCTAGCAATTGGATTTGTTAGTTATCACAACATTTGTCATAGGATGAAGTTCTTTTAAATGAATCGAGGAAGTAGTGTGGCGCCATCTATTTCTGTCATAGGAACACTAAAGATAATTAATTTGCTTGTGAACATACTACTAAATGTTTCAACAATAACTGCTTCAAATAAATGTATTAAAATAAAATATAATTATAAAAGATATTGACTTCTTTCAAATAATTAAAAAACATAGATTGTTTCCAAGAAAGTTGTTCTCTCTGAGATGTCCAATGTAATGACATTGATCATGTAAACATATGTAATACTAATAAATAATTAATTATTTCAGTTCATCTTAATGAAGTTCCTTTTTTAAATAAAATATTTTTTTAAGGTATTCGGGAATTTATTAACTATTTTTAAAACAGAAAGTTGCAAAAATAATAATGAGTTGTAAAAATATGTCATCATTTTCAATTACATTGCTTATAAATGGAATTAACTGAAAAATTTAATAGCAGGAAAACTTTATCTGTGATATTTTACAATTGCAACTTGATGTTACAAATAAAAAGTAAAATAATATTAATAAATTAAAAGAATATATCTATGATCCATAAAGTTCTACAAAAGCACCATAAAAATATTCTGCCATTTGTCTTTAAAAAAAAACAATGTAATTATCACATCAAAGTTATAATTGCAATCATTTGTATAATTTTTTATTTACCTCATTTTTAAAGAGCACATTTCTAACGATTAATCGTCGGGTTTTAATAATCAGGTTTTTTTAAAATTAATAGTTTATGTATTAAAATCGTTTTCTAAATCATTCTTTTATTCATATTTTGGTCTCCCAATAATTTGTTAATGAGAAAAACTTTATTAACAAAGAATTATGAGATTTTTACAGAACGTTTATTTTTTGACAATTTGAAATGCAAATTATAGAAACAAATTTAATTTTACAATAAAAAAAAATTATAAACTTATAACTAACAGACTTATGAAACTTATATAATTTTAATTATACTGGTAATTAGCTTTCAATAACTAATTTATTTTTTAATTTAGTCCTTGTAACTTTTAATATGACAAAAGTGCAAATGTGTTCATATTATGGGACTATCTGCTACTCCATAATTTCATTTATATCGACTAGTTTGTTTCGTTAATTTTACAACGTATATATTTAAAAAAAACGTAGAAAAATATCTAGTATGATATATTTTTAGATATTTTTGATCTAGTGCGCAAAGTTTTAAAATGTCGGACTTGCTATATTATTGCTAGTTACGCCATCTATAAATCTTATTCAGAATTAAATGCGAATGAATTACGAAAAATATGCGATATAATTAATAAATGTTAAACATTACATAATAATAAATTAAACCCAGACGTCCTGATGTGACAAGAATAAAAATTTTTTTGCGACATAGGCTAGTCATGCACAGATCCGAATCACAGATTTGGTTTTTTTATACCTGCATTTGATTTTTATAGTGTTCGTATAATACATTTGTTCATTGTAAATATATTTAAAAAAAATTGGATTTTTTTTGTGGCATTTTCGAATTAATTCCTTTTCAATTAATTTTGATGGGGAAAAAATTTTGAGACACGTGAGTTTCGAATTAGTTGGTCGTAGAAGAACTAAACTCGTTTCTAATATTCATGAGGAATATTAGAAACGCCAATAAGAATTACGAAATAATCATTATTTTCCATTAACTAAGTTCTTATCTGCAACATTTAATTACAGTTCGACGACAAAGTATGTGAAAAATTATCAAATTCGGCCGGATTCAAACAAAGTAACGTAGTAGGTGAGAAAATTATTTTCACGATATTTTTCCCCATGCGTTTTTATTCTGTGTAATAGGGCTCGAATATTTGCATTTTGTTTCGTTCCACCACAATTAAAAGTAATCGATTTGTCCATTTCTGCTTTTAAAATTTATGCTCATCTCCCCATACGAATTCCATGCCGTATTCGCATGCTTGGATATCTCGGAAGAACTCAAATTTCAACAAAAAAAAAAAAAAAAAAAAAGAAACACATGCAAAATCAACGGAACAGTGGATAGGTGATAAATATTCTCAGAAATGCTGTCAGTTATTTACTATTAAACCTTCTCATTGAAAAGAAGGCATTCTTTTTGTCCAGTTTTCGAACGAAGGTATATCTAGAAATTGCATCTTATTTATTCTCTTTTGGTTGCCGAAAATACGTGCAACGACTCTTTTCTTTTAAAATTGAATTTGCAATTCATCACAGGCAAGGAAACCAAACATTTCGAGTTTCAGAGTAGTTCCTTTATAAAGGATTCATTTTCACTTTTGACAGACCCTTTTGTCTGTTGTATTTTAAACAACATTCGGATAAATTGAGATAAAGCAGCAACTGGCGTACTGATTACGGAGTACCAATGGGGGTAAATACCCTCAACCTCGTAAATATAAAATAGTAGATAAAGTTGTCTAAAATTCAATTAATGTGGTACTCAAAAGTTAAAAATACTAAAAATAAATGAAAGTAAAATACAAATTAAAAGTAAAAATAAAAAATAAAGGTAGAATACAAAATAAAAATAAAAAAAAAAAAAAAGAATTTAAGTTAAGTTTAAATTCGGAACAATTAGGGACAAGTTGCCGATGCGACAAGACTTGAAAAAGTAAACAAAACAGTGAAAGGGTTATGCTGAACGGTGGGAACCATTTTGGGGATGTGATCGGAAAAGCAAAAGTTAAAACATCCTCACAAAAAAAAAAGAACCAAAAGATTTCAGAACAAAAGTTCTTTTTATTTTTTTATGTTATATTTTTTATTTTCATTTTTTATACTTTTATTTCAGTCAAAGCAGCAACAGCGGGAAGAGCATGTATCTCAAAGCACCTAGCCAAGTCAAGTCATATTCTCATGCCATATATGCAAAAACATATTCTCATGCGGTGCTACTTTCATGAAATGCAATCAAAATGTATTAAATCCAGAATATTCAGTTTTGGAGAAAATCAATCCATTATTTTTTTTAACCTTAATATACGAATTAATACTTCGGAAACTTAGTCTTTTGTGACCATTTAATAAAACGTACTTTTTAATTTTTTTCATTTCACTAAATAAAAATTTATCTTCGATAAGTTTTAAAAAATATCCTACTTTTGAAATGCACATAAATGTTTGATAATCAGCCCTAATTTTGTTATTTTCAATCGTCTGCATTCATTCTAATGTACTCAAATAACTTTGTTGAGCTAATACTAAAAAGACTGTGGTGTTATTTTATGTCTCATTTTCATTCAGTTATTATTATTATGTATTTCCCTGTAAGTGTTGATCATTTCAGTAATATTAAAATAATTTACCTAATTTTTTTCTTTTCAGATTAGAAGACACCATGGCAAACAGACGGTCCCTAATTCGCTTTTCGAATTATGTATTAAAAGAAACTTCTAATCATTTAGCAGACGGAAGATGGAATAGAGAAGACACTAATCCTTTCTCTCAAATCAGCTGCATCATAGTGAACGAGTTATTTAAATTTCTTATTAAGAAGAACCTCGAAAATCCTAATCCATTAGAATTGTTACTAAGAGTGGACAACTGCAAAATTTCGTCCTTGATGGAATTAATTTCACAGAAGAACAGTGGAGGTCTGTCATAAAAATTTTATTAGAGGAGGGTGATTGTTGCAAAAACATCACGCGTATAATGCTGCCCAAAAGCTTCAAGAACGACGAGAACGCCTCCTTAGAGGGGTTGATCGAGAAATGCCCCTTATTGGAAACGCTCGATGTATCGACATTTTTCAATCTGTCAGCCTTGAAGAACTGTGTGAGATTAAATGTTGTCAGAAATGATTTAAGGGGCAGAGATGAATACAGATACTTTCGGAACGAATCTGTGAATACATTAGCAAACTTGCAAAATCTAAAAAAAATTCGCTATTTTTGAATGTCGAAGCGGATCATCTTACTATAAACATATAGCAGAAATGTTGCAAACTCTTCCCTAACTTGGTATCGTTGGGACTTGCAGATTCCTCATGGGCTGCCCACCACATTAACACAGTGTGTAGATTTCAGACTGTCCCACGATTTGGTCTGAAGGAATGTTTCTGGGGAATCTACAGAAACTCCAACAGATTTGACCGCATAAAGCTAGTCGCGTACACCCCGCAATATTCCAAATTCGTGAAAAGCTCTGTAGCTTTATTTCCCCTCGTAGAGAAATTGATCATCATAGTGCATCACATAAATTGCCTTGAGCATTTAAAAAAACTGAGACATCTGCGTGTGCTGAATATTAACTTCAACTTGTACCGGGGATCGCCCACACGTACCGCATTTATTTCCCTGCTGAGAGAAATTGGCCCGGCTACGGCACCTTACGATTGTGAGTCAGAGCACCATGCCTGTCGACGTTGTCATGAAATATTGTCCGAATATGGTACGTTTGGATTTATGTTGCCCCGCAATCGTTCAGGGGGATCGAAACTGATTCCAGAAATTTTAGACAGCTAAAAAGGCTAATCGTTGCCAGAGTGGACAAAGAATCTTTGGAATATCTTTTGAGAACTTGCGTGAATTTGAAGGAACTGCTTCTTTACGATGCTCATTGCTTGGACGACACTCTGCTGCCCAAAATCCTCAAAATGAAATCACTCTCCAAAATAGATACCTTGGGTGTGAAAGATTGCAGACTTTACGGAGAGGGTTTAAAGAACTGGTTCAGAACTGTGTGAATCTTGAAAGTGTCGCCTTTGAAAATCTGGATTTCACTTTGACGACTGTGTTGACAGAACTGAGACGGGATATTAAATCCACTTACACAGACATGGCAAGCCGTCTGCGAGCAGATTAATTTCAAGGACATTCTTTTTTTTTTTTTACCTGTGCTGTTACATTTGTCATGCCTTGTTGCTCTTGTTAAAAAAGCTGAAATAAATATTGTTAAAATAATAAATTTGCCTTTTAATTAAATTTCTCATGAAGGGCTGTCTAATTAGCCAATAAATTACTTTTAGAATTCTTACAGTATTCTTTTATATTTTGAAGTATAATTGTTATATTATCTATTATTCATATTTAAATTCACCTATCATTTCATTTTTAAATAGACAGCAAAAATGAACAAAATTTTTAAAATATAAACGGAGGTATTATTAATTTTTTTTAATGTTTTCCATAAGCACAGTTAAATATGTCAAAAAAAATAATTAAATATCAATTTTGAAAGAATAATAAGTACAACCTTACTGTTAAAGTACTGTTCTTCAGAATTTATCCAGTACAATTTTTTAAAAAATCTTTAGAATACCTGTGAAACAGAACACGGACGTCTGGGGGGGGAGGAATTGTGCACCCTACGCTTAGGGAAAAATAGTAGAATTTTTTAGACAGGTATGATGTGCACCGTTCCTCCATGGGAAGGCAGTGGTTACTCTGAAGATTTAGGAGGAACTCGCTCTGCACACTATTCCTGCTACCCTGTTTTTGGGGAGAAAATATCTCGAAAAGATGAATACTCACAGAAATATCATAGATGTAGATTTCAAAAAAAGTTTCTGTTAGTAAAATAAGGCATATTCCTAATTAATACATTGTTATAAATACATTGAAATTTTATATTACTACGAAATTTATGGCACCAAAATGAATTTATATGTGTTGAATGATACAAGATATTGGAGTTAAAACAAATAGATAATTAAAATGCTTTGGCTTAAAATTATAAATTAATTCCTAAATAACATCTATGATTCTTTTACTTTAATTATAATTTTTGTGTGTTTATAGTTAATATTTAAAAAGAATTGCAAGCTTTTAAAATTCCATATTTTTACATAGAAATTGCAGTTTAGAGAACAATATATTTATACATCATTTACAATCTTTTTTAAATTATTATACTTTTTCATCCTATTTTTATTTATATTTCCTTCATATATTATATATATATTCCTTCATACAACTGATTATTATTAAATTAGGATCTTTAATGGAGTATGAGAATTTATTAACTATCTTGATAAATAACTGTATGTGTAATGATTTAAAAAATATTGCATTACCTCACATGCTGTTGAAATTTTTATACTGGGATTCAATTTCTTGTACTCATTCATTTTATATTCTATATTAATTGCCATGTAACAATATTCAATAAATTTTATAAAGAAATGCAGGAAATATAATTTATTTAAAAGTTTATTCAGAAATAGATGTTAGTACAGAAAATTTATGTATCAGTGATTTTTTTCAATGAGTTGTAAGTTTAAAAGTAATAAATGACATCGAAAGAAATTTTTTAATCAAAAAAAAAAAAAAATAAATTATGAAGTTCTAGTAGGACTGGAAACTACTATCAAGAAATAATTGTAATACATGAAAAATTTGGATTTTTATAAAGCATATAACAAATAAATTTTTAGAAGATATCATTTGTAATCTTGTATTGACAACAGTTTCATATATATCATACAACTGTGGTAGTAAACACTAAGTTTTTATAACTATAGTATTTTGAATTTCATAATTTACAGATGGAAATTTTAAAAATAATGATTATGGTTATGAAAACGGATTATTAAGGAAACCCTGTCTATTCATTAAAAGGAGGGAAATTAAGAGTTATCTACAGGAAGACTGGTAACAGATTTTTTATTTTACTGTAGGAGTTTTAATTACAATGTAAATATTTTTAATACCTAAAACACTTTACATGTATAAATTATATTTTTTAAATTATTTTAATATAAATTTAATAACTAAGTTTAATATTAGTAAAAAGATGAAAACAATGTAGTTAATAAATAAGCATATGTATAACTGCAGAAACAGACCTCGAGATTCTCACCCCAGAGGAATTACAGTGCAATCCGCGCTTTTTCTGAGAACGTTTAGTTTGCAAACTCTCATCCCGAATGGAAATACACTCAAGAGCCAAAACATTATGACCACCCCTACATTTTTGCAATGAACTCGCCTGGATGACGTGGAAGACACGTGATCAGGTGGAAGTGGTATTTAACTGCTGCTGGAGAGTCTGAAGAATCATTCTTTCACTTACTTCTGTGTGTGATGGGAAAGGCTGCGGATCTAAGCAACTTTGATAGAGGGCAGATTGTAATGGCTCGAAGGCTCGGAACAAGTATTTCCGAAACTGCACGACTCGTGGGTTGTTCGTGATCTACAGTTGTTAGTACTTATGCAAAGTGGATGAATGACGGTGAAACCAGCAGTAGACGACATGGTGTTGGACGTCCCTACGCTATCAAAGAAAAGGTCGTCGGAGACTGTCTCGCATGGTGAAGCAAAACCGGAGCCAGACAGTGGCTCAGCTGACTGCCCAATACAATGCAGGGCCAAGTAGAATAGTATCGGAGCACACTGTTCAGCGGACACTATGTGATATGGGGCTACGCAGCAAACGTCCCACTCGTGTGCCTTTGCTGACCAAGCGTCATCGCCAACTGCGCCTGCGCTGGGCCGGGAACATCGTTACTGGTCCGTGGATCAGGGGAGAGAGTTGCCTGGTCAGAAGAATCACGGTTTGTCATTCATCCCGCCGATGGCTGTGTCAGGATACACTGTCTTCCAGGCGAACAGTTGCTCCCTCAATGTACAGTAGATCAAACACAGGTCAGCGGTGGCGGTATTATGCTTTGGGGGACGTTCTCTTGGGCGTCTCTGGGACCCGTGGTTGTGGTAGAGCAGACCATGAATGCTACAGGGTATCTGAACATCATTGCGGACCAGTTGCCCCCTTACATGGCCTCTGTTTTTCCAGCTGGAAATGGAATGTTCCAACAGGACAACGCCCCTTGTCACAAGGCTAAAATTGTGTTGGAATGGTTCCAGGAACATGATGCTGAATTGCATTTAATGTCCTGGCCGCCTAACTCACCGGATGTCAATCCGACAGAACACATTTCGGATGTCCTGTGACGGCAGCTCAGAGTTCAAAGACCACCAATTCGCAATATCTCGGATTTGCATGACCGTTGCTTAAACAATCTGTCTCCGGCCATGTACCAGGACTTGTGGCATCCATGCCAAGGCCGATTGAAGCTGTGTTGCGCGCCAAAGGTGGGCCAACTCGTTATTGACAGGTGGTCATAATGTTTTGGCTCTTGAGTGTATATTGTTGCTGTATATATACATATTTTTCTTCTAATTCAGCTGGCAAATAGACCGTGATCTTATGCCATCAGGGCTGCACTGATGTTACTCACTTTGCACTTTGCAATACCCAGGGGGCGCGTGTAAATTGATGGTAAGGCATGGACGCGGAGTAACAATGCACCCGCAGCGCTCTGCGTTCCTATTAGGACCGGGACTTACGGTTTAAAGTGACTTCGAACCACTACAAACACCCGTGGCAAAGCCGGAATATGAATATATATATATATATATATATATATATATATATATATATATATATGTGTGTGTGTGTGTGAGTGTGTGTGTGTGTGCGCTTTGTAATTTTTCAGAAAGTCACATAAACAAAAAAGATTGGTTCAGTCATATAAGGAAAGTAAATTTAAAATATTTTTCTGGTGCTAAAGTCACAATCTTTTACAATGTTTTGGATCTTTCTGTATCTGTGTGATATAATCTGTATTAATAGCTGTTAATACAAAATGAATAAATGTTTAAATATGGGATATATTATGGATTTGTCGTGTGCAAGTGTTTCTTATAAACCGACGTGTGTCAATTATAAGCTGTAAAGCATTGTTTGCTAGTTTTTCTAATATCTTAATTTTTAGAATTTTCAGATATTAACAGAGTCACGTATATATTCAGTCTCGACAATCATGTATTCCTTAGGAAGAGATGGCAACACAGATTCAAATGCTTTGTCCTTGGCTTAAATAAGAAAGAGATTGAATGGATGGAATATCAGGGTAGTAGTTGATGAATATCAGGATGGAATATTAGGTCTGATGGAATATCAAAGTAATAATCAGTGCTAAAACAGGTTTTAGATAAGTATTGTACTCGGCCTGTTTTGTATTAGTAATATACGCACAATTTTTCTATTTTACGCACATCATTTTTGTTAGTATTTTTAAGTTGATTCCGGTAGAAATATATTTTAGAAAGGGACTGCAACATAGATCTAACTCCTCGTGGTGTACTCAGCGAAAAGGCTGATACGGCAAAATGATCTTCAAATACGGCCTTCAGTCTGGCTCTCAGTGTGAGCTTCTTAGAGTTCTGCAATGGAAAGTAAAGTATCATGATTTGTCCCATTATCATAGGTGGCATTGCTATGGCTTTTCGGTGGTCACGTTTGTCTCCGCAAGCATCTTCACAGTATTAAAGTGACTCCTGACACTCTGTCTCCTGTTTGATAAGCAGGAAGAAATATGTCTCCCCTTGCTTCCTGTTCTGCACTGCTCCCTGCTTCCTAAAGGAAGCGTTATTGATTGCCACCAGTGTAATATGAGTGCAGTTTTCTATTTTACACACAGCATTTTTGTTAGTATTTTTAAATTGATTTCGGTATAAATATATTTTAGAAAGTCAATGCAATATAGATCTAACTCCTCTTGGTGCATTCCAGGCAAAATGATCTACAAACAGGGCGTTCAATCAGGCTCTCAGTGTCAATTTCTTACAGTACTGCAGTGGAACGTACGTGATTTGTTCCATTATCATAGGTGACAGTACTATGGCTTTTCAGTGGTCATGATTGTCTCCGCAAGCACCTTCACAATATTAAACTGACCAGGAAGAAATGGATATATCTCACCTTGCTTCCTGTTCTGCACTGCCTCCTGCTTCCTAATGGAAGCGTTATTGGATTGTCACACTTAAGTGGATAGAATAACTGATGGAATTTGTTTCTATCTTGTTCTTTTTGTATTTATTTATTTTTTATATGATATATATTGTCCTGTAAACTTGACATTAGAAAAAAAAATATTTCAGTATTCTTTTAGAGACATTTTTTCCTCATCACTATTTTATTTTTTTTCAGAGGAATATATTTACCAGATTTTAAAAGATTGCTGCATACGTCTATCGCCATGTTTGTGTGTTTATAAAGAGTTCCTTGAAATAACAGGAACCGAATTGAATAAATATAAGTAATCTCATTGCTTTTTCTAAATTTTTAAAATGAAATTTTCGAGTTTGTTTAATAACTATTTTTTTTTGAAAAATTGCATTCATATTATCTTTAACGGTCAGTTGTAGTGGTGTAGGTTTTCAATTGGATGTAATTGGGCTGAGATTTGAGAATTCACAGCTTTATTTACATACGCCTCACTTAGCTTCCTGGTTTGCACTGTCTCTTGTTTCTTTATGAAGCATTATTGGATTGCCGTTATCGGTTGATGGATTAACTGATTAAATTTGATTTTATCTTGTTCTTTGTATTCATTTTTTTTTATGTCTGTTATCCTGTAAGCTTGCCATTAGAAATTAAAAAAAAATATTAGGAAGTATTTTAAGGATGAAGAATATATTGCCTGATGTATTTTAGAGTTCCAGCGTATATTAACTATTTGCCTTAAGTCTGTTGTTCTGTGGTGGTTCTAATAGCTGGAATTTGGAATTGGAAACTACATCCAAATCATAACATAAATGTGATATTATAGGATGACTGAAGTTATTTTACTTCACAGAATCATAGAAAAGAAGCACTAATTACACAATTGTAGAGATTTGGTTTGGTTTGTCGCCCTACGGTAATTTTTTTTTGCACACTTTGGAATTGCTAGACCTGGGCCTACAGTTTAGCGTGGATTCCGTACCACTCACAAACATCCACGCCACCGCCAGAGTTCTAATTTGAAGCCTATGGTACCAAGGGTCACGGCGCTAGCCAATTTGCCATCAGGCTGTCAATTGTAGAGTAGCCGCATGGTAGAGAAGGGTTTGAATATCCGAGCAAATTGATACTTGATGACGAATAGCGTTCCATGTCTGCAAGAAGGCGAAGACTTTTTGTGTTGGTGCAAAGCAGACGCTACTTCTATCATGAGTTGGAGTCCTTTGAAGTTATGAGATAATACATTGAAAAGAAAGCAGATAGGTAGGTGAGTAGGTGACTTGCCCAGATACATATATATATATATATATATATATATACACTCAAGAGTCAAAACATTATGACCACCTGTCTATAACGAGTTGGCCCATCTTTGGCGCGCAACACAGCTTCAACCCGCCTTGGCATGGATTAATACCACCACTTAATACCCCTTCCACCTGATCACGTGTTACCGAGTTATTATCATTCTGTGTTTGTTCGCTGTCGCGGGCCGGATTGATGACACTGGCGGGCCAAATTTGCTCCGCGGGCCGTAGTTTGGAGATCCCTGCTTTCAATGATAGCATTAACTTAAATTCAGAGAAATAAAAAGTGATAAATAGTTTAACCCATAAAATATTTTTCAAAAGAAATAAGCAAAACTATAAAAAAATGGGGCCGTGCTAGCGATTATTGCGAAAGCATGCTCTTTGTTTATTTATATATGGCTCAATATTATTTGATAAGCATTGTAACGTCTGGGCCTATACTAGACCTATAACGACTTCAGGAAGACCACTTTCAGTTCATGGGGACACTTTAATTTTTATTTACAAGCATTAAATATGCATATACAGATACAAAACTCTGGATTATTATACAAGAAATGAAAATTAAAAAATAAAAATTTTATCCCAAGTGCGCAATTAAATCAAAAAGTGCAGTTCCCTCCAAGATCGAAGATTTCGAATGAATGTCGAATCTCATTGCCTGGTTTGAACCAGACCTTAATTATCACGCGGCGTGATACACGAAACCATAAAGGACTCACTTTTGAAAACGGGCAGAAACTCCAGCCAATTCAGTCACTTCAGAGAAAAAGAAAAAACAACACTTCTGGTCTACTCGAAGCAGGATTCTCTTCCTTCGTCAGCAAAAAAAACTTTTAAGACAATCCGTCAAGAGGGAGGAAGTCGGCTTCCTCATTTCTCATTGGAGTAGATATTTCTCAACTCATGGTCTATCACCAATCACGATGGAACAACACACGGTATAGTCCATATTCCATATGTAATTGTTTCGACCAAACCTGTGACCTGTGCAACATGAATACAGCAATGTTGAATAGATCAAGAACTTCATGAAGAATGAATTCTTCAAGAATGGAGATAATCTTCAAATCTTCTAAGAGAATACATAAAATTAAGATAAATGCCGTCGTAAATGAAGAATGAAGTATTCCAAATACAATAAGAAGCGCTCGATAGGCACCAGAAAATGCAAAAAGTGATAAATATGAAACTTCAAGAAGAAGGAATTGATCAACGCACTACGAGTACTTATAGCCATGTTAATACAAGTGTTTTAAATCCCAAGGCAAAACATGAAAAGTGATTCAAAACCATACTACAAAACACATCAAACAAAAGCCAAATTCTTCAGAAAATTCCATAAGACTAACGTTATTCATGAATCATTTCAAGAGTTAAGGGGCCCAAAGTACCATTTTCCGCCAAAATTTGGAATGGGGTTTTATTTGCTTGGCCCTCATTTTCGGATAACGTCACGGACCCCTAACCAGGACAGCATCATGTTCACACATGATAGTAAAGTATCGCTGAAATAAATAAATTTTCTTGTAAACCTCAATCAATATTAGTTCTGTAAAATTCCAACAAGGCTATGAAGCAATTCCGTTTATAACTATTACTCACGTTGCTGTAAAAGTAAGTTTAAGAATTCTCGCACATTAGAAAAAAAGTAATTCAAAACAAATACTATTCATTTGATACTAATTTGGAATTCATATATTGGATATGGAGGGGGTGGACCATCCAGGGGAGACATCGAGCTTGAGCCCTCCCATTAGCCCCATTGGCACATTTTTTCGGTCGCGGGCCAAAAATCGAAAAAAAAAGAAGTTTGACGGGCCAAGATAAATTTTTCTAAAATTTAAAAAACAATATACAAGTATTATAATTTAAATATGTTAATGAGATGAATGAAATTGCGATTTCATTTTTAAAAGTTCCTTATAGTGATGTTCGAAGTGAGATGTACGGATTCTATGGAACGAGGCTAAATGCTCATCTGTCAATCTACTTCTGAAATAATTCTTTCTGAGGTTCATCGTTGAAAACACTTGTTCACATGTATAAGATGAAGCAAACATAGCACTGATTTTCTGGAAGTGAGATATTCAATTTGGGAAACTTACTTTCGATAAGGATTTGTAAAACTCTAACTTTGGCATATTTAGAAACAACTGCTTGAGATGATTGTTAGATTGTAACTCAATTCATTCAACCTGCAAATCTGACCTCACGGCTTCACAATTTACGTTGAAAGGCATGGTAAAAATATCCAATTCTGTTTGAATGGCACTGAAATCGTGAAATCTGCGTTCGAGCTCAAAATGCAAAACACTTTACCGATTGAAAACTGTCTGTGATTGCTATTTCCGTCGATTTATGTTTTGTAGAACAGAAATGGAGGAAGTAAAAGATCATCAGTCCTTTGAAACAAATGAAGAAAAAAATATTTAATCAAAATAGAAAACTAGATGTATATATAATATATAATTCTTTTAATTTGCTTCGGACCGGCAAATTAAAATTCTATCCGCGGGCCGGATAGAACCTTCCGGTGGGCCGGAATTGGCCGCGGGCCGTAGTTTGCTCATCCCTGCATTAGCCAATAACTGAAATGTGTTCACGTGACCATTAACCCACTTAATGTTCTGCTAAATATTTAATTATTCAGAGAATCGGTGTTTTACTTATGAATATTACTTTTATTCCTGCGCCTGAATTTATCGACTGGGCCTGTGTTTTCCTGTCTTTGCTGTATTAAATATCGGACAGAATCCTCTCTGAGATGCGGCCTGATAGCCAGTTGGCTAGCTCTCTGGCCTTTGGTACCACAGGCTTTCAGGTTTGAATCCTGGCGGTGGCATGGATGTTTGTTAGTGGTTCTGAATATACGTTAATAAACAGTAGGCCCCTGTCTAATTAGCCTAACTAAAGTGTGCAGAAACTGACTGTAGAACGACAAATCAGTCAAACGACAAATCAGTAAACAGTCTCATACTTTGAGATTTCCTTCTTTTCCCTTAAAATTTGGAGGCGGAGCTTTGGGAGAATCCTGTCTGCAATGCTTCGTAATTCTTCCACAATGTCCTGTACACATATGATTTCATGTGCCTGGAGAACTGACGATGTGTAGCTCTCTTAAAGGATAACGCTTATACAAATTGGTTTCCTATTGGAGTTTGAAAAGCCAATCAACTTAAATTGTCCGTATTGCTAGCAATTTGCAAACAGTAAATGCTTGACAGTGTAGTTCTGAAGACGTACTACCTTTCCAGCATAAAAGAATGGTTTGATTTGTCGCTCTACGGTCATATTGTGCACACGAGGGCTAAACAGATCAGGGCCTACAATTTAAAGTGGATTCCGAACCACTAAAAACATCCATTCTACTGTCAGGATTCGAACCTGAAGCCATTGATACCACAGCCAGAGCTCTAGCCACTTGGCCACCAGGCCGCTAGCATAAAAGAATGACATTTGAAGAAAGAATTGCTGCTTGTTAGATGTTTTTGAAGATACTTTTATTTGATACTCCAACTATAGATTAAAATTCTAAATTCCTTACGACATAGTGTTTGATTGGTTTCCAACTTACTCTGTCAAAAAAGTTTATTAACAACTTTTCCGGGCGCTATCAAAAATTGTAAATATTAATTATGCATTGGCAAATTTTACAACATAAAAGAAAATTGTAACGAATTGCCTATTTAAAAATTACCTAAAGACAAGTCGCATGTCCAGTCTTTGACATCATTTCATTCAGATTTTTCTTTAACACACTTCTCTAAAAGTTTTTTGGGCCTGAATGGCCGAGTGGCAAGCGCTCTGGCGCTCGGTACCACAGGTTTCGGGTTCGAGTCCCGGCGGAGCCATGGATGTTTGTAGTGGTTTGGAATCCACTTTAAACTGTAGGTCCCGGTCTGTTAAGCCCTCGTGCGCAGAAGATGACCGTAGAGCGACAAACCAAACCAAACTAAGAATATTTTCTTACTTATACCCGAACGTGGTAAAATGTGATGAGTTACATGGAATAACACATTAATATTAGATATTTCATGTATACAAATCTGCTTTATGTCTTTCAAAGTCTAGCGAATTATAGTATTTTTTGACATCTGGCATACACTTGGCCTCCTATATTTTCGTAATTTTATTTTTAAAATCTCAACTACATTTTACAATCTTTTCAAACATTGAAAATCGAATCTTTTATGCTGTTCCTCATGATGATTTCCTCCCGAAAAATAATGAATCACATGTGTTTTTAATATTATTAATTAATTCTTATTCATTTAGGCATTCTTTTTGAAGAACCAGTACTTCAACTGTACTTATACTGTCAGCAGTTTTCAACTTCAGATTTTCTCTGCAAATAAAATGTTCATTATTTTCTTAATTTTCGCAATACTTTTTTAATAATTAAAAACCACTGTTATAAATTAAATAAATTTTTAAAATTTTTTTTTTTTTTAAAATTTCTTAATAATTTAATATTCCAAAGTGCTTATTACTTTCACAAAACAAATACATGAATTAGAGGTCGAAGTGTGACCGAAGGTGGTTCGTAGGTAATCAGCTTTTTTTTTTTCTTTTTTTTTTTGAAAGACGCGGTAGTCGTATGTTGGAATTCTTATGCTTTAATTTGTGCCCCCGCAGCATCACGTGGTAACAGAAATCGTTTGGAACCGATTCAAAATTGCGCTCGTGCCGTGGAAACGGGCTGTTGGTTGCTGTGGAGACGGGCTGTTGCCGTGGAGAGCAGCTGTTTGCTGTGGAAACGAGTTGCTTTATTCTAAAAAGAACATTTTTCTTCCAGTTTAGCTTTTGCCTTTGAACTGTTACCATCAACCCTGTATATCTTTGTAAATATTGCTTGTAAATAAATGAAGATTCCATAAATGTTTGAATGGAATGGTCAATACGAACCATCTCGAACCATCAGAAAGCTGCGGCTAACAAGAAAAACTGAACCACCGATAGAAAGAAAAACGATATTCGTAGTGACATCGTATTCTAAATCGAAATCAGAAAAAAAAATGGAAAAGCAAAGGTGACCTGGTTTTTTTTTTTAATATTCAAGTATGCATCTGTGTGTCTGATTCTTGCGATAAACCAGTAAAAGGCTTCGATATGCATCCATATCAGCTTATAAATAGTCCTCATAAAGTATTCTGTTTGCTGTCCATATGTTGTATAGAGGTGTTTTATTAACAAATATGCCCTTACTACTACACCACACCACATCACTGGGCCTAGAGCTGAGTTGCCCTTTACAGTTTGGGAATGATGTGAGTGAGAAGTCTGATTGGGCTCTGTGACTCTCTACAGTCATATGAGACCGGGACCTACTACTTAAAGTGGATTCCGACCCACTACAAACATTATTGGCCCAGCCTGGATTTGAATTGGAAATCTGTGGTACCCAGCACCAGTCACTCACCGAAATGATGCCGTCGAAGTACCTACCACCAAATGTCAAAGATTTAGGGAAGAAGAATCATTGAAAGATCGGGGCCAATAGTGACCGGCCGGCCATTTCGGCCATTCTGATAACACTTTGATGAATTATTCTTCCAATTTGCTTTTCATTTTTCAATTCCTTCTATTAGCTCACACTCTCCCTATATATATCTTGTTCACATTTTCAATCGTTCACAAAATACGTTTTATTCATCCACTAAGTTCAAATACATTTTTTTGAACTTGTAGTGGATGACATTGGATGTGAATACAGTTTTTTCAAATATTAATTCAGTAATTAAATTTAATTCTTTAACTTTAATTTTTCTTTAGATTTAAGTTGCATGTATCTACCAATAGAGGGCGCCAGATAAACTTAAAAAGATGAATGAAAATTATTTATAAAGGCCTTTCTGCAATAGAGTGAAAAAAAGTCGGAATTGACTTAAATTTTTTTTTTTTTTTATATTACTTGTTTTATTTTAACACAACAACTGACATATGCATACAAATCTAGCATCCATTTATATTGTAATTTCCAATATCGAATTCCAAGTAAGATCTTGCCTCAGTCAATTCAATCAGATGCATTCCCCCATTGGATAAGGTTTCCATCTTGCAGGTATTATCGCAGATTTGGTTTGTAGCTCTAGGATCATCTTGTGCACACGACAGCCTACAGACAGGACCTACAGTCTAACGTGGATTCCGAACCATTAACAAACATCCATGCCAACGCCATCATTCAAACCTTAAGCTGTGATACCAAAGACTATGAAGCCTGTGACACCAAAGGCCAGAGTGCTATTCACTTGGCCACCAGGTCGCTGCAGATATTATCAAGTACCCGTAGCTCAAGTTACCACAAATACTATGGGAACCAGTGGTCAAGGCTAAGTTAAGTGACTTTAAAATTAAATTCGTAAGCAAATTTCAAATGTCACATCCCCTACATCTCTAATAATTACTTTAGCTTTATAAATAATTACCTTATTTTATAATACTACAAATTTTAAGGATGATATTAATTTTTACTAATAATGAAATTAGGATTTTCAGTTTAAATGTGATTTAAAAATCTTAAAAATTTTTTATCACTTTTAAACTGAACCCTTTAAAAATATATGTTTCTATTTTTATGTATTACAATCATAGATCTGAATTGGATGGATTTCAAAAGGTTCGAGAATCGTCTCTGAACTAAGATTTGAACGAATATCAGAAGCCATTTGCTGTATTTTTGTTTATCTTTCATTACATTAAGCAGTTAGAGGGATAAATTCATTAGACCATAATGATAATTTTCCGTATTTTTCTGATCTTCTACGGTTGGAGAAAGATACATTTATTCAACTTTTAGAGGCTAGGTGGACCTTGCAGCTGTTTACCCACCACCCCGGCATTTCTTACAATGCTGTACGGACCAGTGATAAACAGTGAATTCAAACACAAGGGGATACAAGACCCGTGAAGGCACACTGTGACCAATAAATGAATGAACCTCTCTATCTTCTGACAAGAAAACATACGGAACTGACTCTATCATTGTTTGACATCTTCTGTCGAGTAGCACGATTTTAGATATTTGCTACTGTACTAATGTTTGATTTTGGGGCCTAATAATTTTTTAATCTAGGAATAAATTCCAGAATAACTTCATGAACTTAAACTTTTTTTTTTCTCCAATGGCAGATTATGAACAGTTGCAGCAAAAAAAACAACGAAAAAAAAAAACAGATAATACAACAAAACATACTGAAACAGAGTTCATTAATAAACAATAATGCCAAGTTGTAGATCTTTTAGCCATTAAATAGTGTTACCAGGTGCACCACGGGGAGGTAGATCTTCTGCGCACCCTGAACGTAAACTTGAATTCACAATTCAAATGAAATAAATTGTATCGTCAAATTGTTTAAATCCTGCTGTTATATCGAATGCTTAAATCAAAATTATTTCATTGCATAATACATTCATTGGATATGTATAAACTAACTACCTAACATCTGAGTTAAAGTAAAATAGTGGGATTTATTTCGGCAGAAGTACTTTCAAGAATAACTCTTACACAACAGTGGAGGAAATTGGAAAAAAGATCAGTTAACTTCCACCAGACAGCATCCATATGAAACAAGAACTGCAAAGTACAACGTTAGCAGATTTCAAACTGAATTCCTAAGCAAGTTAAACACAAACGTTCATCAAGATGCACTCATATACTGAACAATGATGATGATTTAATAGATTACGGAGTGCTTGGCCCCGTAGGGGCCCATAGCTTCTGTCTGGAATGAGAGAGCATTGAAAAATATAGAACATAGCTATTTATAGGCAATGGTCTCGTCTATAAGGGGCGGGGTTAGTGCTATTGGCTATTGAGGAAGAGGGAAGAGGAGCTCAGTGTCTTGGGCTTCAGAGAGAAAGAGAGAGAGAGAGTTGTTTATACTGTTGCTTGGTTTAGAAGGGTTAAAAACACCTTCATTTTTTTGATCTTGGCTGTTGCTGTTCTGGAGTTTGTCGTAGAGGGAATCAATTCCGCCCAGCGGTTGAAATAGGGTTGAAAATTCTTTTGCAATGTATATTATTCTTGGTTAGGGAATTCAAGTCCTCGTTAGTACGGATGATTCGTTGTGGCTTTTCAGGTTGAGTTGGGGAGATCTTCCGGTGTTGATTCTTGAGTGCGTCAGAGAGATCCGCTCATCTATGGGGTTGGAAGAGAATCTTTTGGTGGAGTTGCGGCGCTGGACGGAGGCTTGCGTGTGGGTCCTTTGGGAACATGGCGCAGCCTTTCCAGGAGGCTGGGGGACCCCGTTTTCCCAGTTTATACATGTGGGGGGGATTCAATGAGTCCAATGATATGGCAATTCTTTATAAAATGCGGGCCTCCACATTTGAGGCGTCTTGGCTTTGATCCACAGTTTGAGCTCCCATGGTGAAATTTATTGCAATTATTCAATGTCAATATTCAATGCAATTATTCAATGCCAATATTCAATGCAATTATTCAATGCCAATATTCAATCTAACTATTCAATGCCAACAATACTACTTTGACCAAAAGTAAGACCATTTACTTTTTTCTAAAACTTATTTATTCTTCCAAATTTATTTCATCGCCTTCAATGCATCTCGCTTTATTTTAACCAATGCGTTTTCGCAATCATTTCTCCTTACGTTCTACTTCCATTTTATTTTTTAGATTATTTCTTTCTGTTTACTTGTATTTATTTCGAACCTTTTTCTTAAATTCTGCTTCTTATTTATTATTTGTTTTTTATATATTTATAAATTAAATATAAATAAAAAATAAAAACCTTCCTCATTTTGATTAGATTACTTCAGAACTTTATATGTCCCTTTCTTTTAATTCTTTATATATATATATATATATATATATATCTGGGCAAGTCACCTATGAGTCTTTACCTGCTTTCTTATTTAGTGTATTATCTCATAACTTTAAAGGACCCCAACTCCTGAAAGAAGCTAGCGTCTGCTCCGCAGCCAAGCTGCTTCGCATCAACACAAATCATTGTCATCGCCTTCGAAGTGAACACAATGCACTTACGCCAACTTTTTTCCAATCCTCAATGCATGCTAAAAAGTCATTGCCAGGAATGGCCTTCAAAGCGAGTGGCGATTCACGTTGAATATCTTCAATCAACTCAAAACGGTGTCACCGGAGGGGTCTTTTGAGTTTAGGGAACAGCCAGAAGTCGCACGGTGAGAATGCGGTGGTTGAGGAACGATAGGGGTTTCATTTTTGGCAAAAAGTCACGGAGAATCAATGCAGTGTGAGCTGGAGTATTCAGTGTTCTCGGTACCAATCGAGATTTGGCGCGTCTGAAAAAAATTGAAATCCATAATCCCCGAAAATTTTAAATTGAAAATTGGTCTTATTTTTGGGACACAGTAGAATATGTATTCAAAATTTGTTGGAATATATTCCTGCTCTTGCGTTTGATGAGAATTTCAGTTTAGAGTTTAAATAATAATCAGAATTTAAAAAAAAAAATTTTTAAAATCATTTCATGAAAAATTATTTATAACTGTTGTTCTTCGCGTAACAAGATTTTTTTTTTTTTTAATTTTCAGTTTAATGGTATTATATTGTAGTATCTATTACAATCTTTATATTATTATCGCATCTTTTCTGTTTATTAAATTGAAACAGGAATTGATTTTCAAAGCATTTTTTTGTGTGGTTGCAATTCAAAATTGTGAATTCTGAAAATGTATTGAACTGCTCAATGTATTTAAAAATAAATAAATTACAACAAAACAAATCTGCTAAAAGAAAAAGAACTAGTAAATGTATTTAAACTGCTCATTTATTGAAAATTTTATTTTTCAAAAGAAAAAAAAACATTTCGTGCAATTTTTGTCGTGCTACACAACAAAACCTTAAAACAGGAGTTAAACTGGATTCAAACCGTAAAACAGCAATGTATAAGTAAAAGCTAATTCCCAACATTCCGAAAATAAAATTTTTTTCATAGGCGTGATTCCCCAGACGGTCATGATGATGCCTTTGTCTGCATACATGATGAGCCTTTGGTAGGAGAGGGCCGACTTTTCTGCAATTTGAGGTGTGAGCAATAATTTTAAATGAACCTCCGATGATGCCTCTGCTACCATAGATGCCGAAATTGTCATAATTGTAAATAAACCAAACGTAAATATCAAATGACAGCTAATTTGTAATAGAATTACAAATTCTTTAATCATCTTGGCATCGAATACGATATACAAAGAAAAACACATAAAGCAACAATTGTAAATAATAGTTGAAAAGACCAGAAAACCAACCCCTTTATCTATTTCACCAACAAATTTTTTAATAAGCGAATAGGAATTCAGCAAGCCTTCAGAGTTTGTGTTTTTGGATGAAAAGTTCCAGCAAAATAGTTAATGACACATTTTATATGGTAGCACATTGTAGTGTAAAATATTGCAAAAGCTATAACTGGAAGAGTTTGGCACAAGAGAAAGAAAACATCAGTTAGGATGTAAGCTATTATTTTATACAAACCATCACTAAACTCGTATCCAAAAAAATAATCTGAAACCTTCTCATATTCTCTTGTAAATATGAATTTCAACGCTGCCAAGAGAAACTGAATTAATATGCTGAAGTACATGAGAATTTTCAGCCTTAGCAATTTCCTGCACTTTTATCAATCTTAAATTGGTTTAAAAGATTGACAATATTGTTCAATTTATGAATCTTTAAGCTTAAAACACTGCGATGTGCGGTGATCACAATTGTCAAAATTAAA
Source organism: Caerostris extrusa (assembly GCA_021605095.1). Lineage (NCBI taxonomy): Eukaryota > Metazoa > Arthropoda > Arachnida > Araneae > Araneidae > Caerostris > Caerostris extrusa. Next base: position 17,220 of record BPLR01011786.1, on the reverse strand, counting down.
ATTGAAAGAGACAAAACAATGTTTCCTTTGCATTTGAATATAGAAACGGTTATTGCAATTTGAAACAATGCATCAACAATGTTCAATAACACAATAACAACAATTTTCAACTTTACCAATTTCTCTGTTTTTGAAAACGAAAGCGCAAAAATCCCACTACAGCGAAGCATCGTGAAAAAGCAATTGTAAAAGGAATTCATTTTTACAATTTCAAGACGTTTTGGAGACGGTTTGAGTCGTTTGCCTTAATATTGACTATATACGTTGTTATAATTATTGTGCGACTAATAAATTATTGAAATGCTTTGAAGCATTGCGACATTAACCGATAAATGAAAATGAAGAACTCTATTACAGCCGCAAAATAAATACTTTTCTGGAATTGTTGAGTTTCAGATAATGAAAACAAAAAATCAATACTTTTAATTGTGAAGATTGAATATATGATTATTGTAGACAATAGAATATTTGCGTGTAGGCAACTGAACTAATCAAAAAATAAAATTAAAAAAAAATTAATTATTTGCAGAACAATAACTTGTCCTCTGTATTTATATGAAATGCTTTGAAGCATTAAGGCAATAACAAAAAAAAATGAAAATGGAGAACACTTTCAAAGCAGTTAAATAAACATTTTTCTGGTATTATTGCCAAAAGGATTGAGTTTCAGATAATGGAAACAAAAAATCCATACTTTTAATTGTGAAGATTGAATATATGATTATTGTATATAATAGGATATTTCCGTGTAAGGAACTGAACAAAACAAAAATGTAACAGTAGAATACTAAGTCCATTGATTTACGCACTTGTTATTATTTTAAATTGATGTACCTCATTCTTATTTTTAAGTCAGTCCCAGTTAATGATAAATTTAGTTAGATGGTATAAAGCTATTATAATATTATAAAGCTATTATGGTATTAGTTATAAAGCTATGGTATTAGTTATGGTATTAGTTAGATTATTTTTTTAATGACTATTCACAACTTTAATGTTTAGTTGTAATTCATATTTTTAAAAAATAATGGTTTCGAAAAAAAAAAAAATGTTATTTTAAAAATTTTAATCACTACAATTTAATGAAATCTGTCAATAAGCAAATACAGCTTCACAAATTTCTGGGGAGAAAATATACTTATTTTCTGTTTTGAAAATACACAAAAATTAAATCATATCAAGAAAACATAGCACCTGACGTTAATCTGTAATCAATTTGAACATTCAGTCTGATCACCTTTAATAACCATACAGGCGATGTTCCATTGTAAAATTAATGGAGATTTTAAGTCAGCTGGAAGCGAAGACCTTTGCTTTGTCAAGACATTTTGAAAACACTGACGGATTTGCAAGAGGTTGTTAAATACAGCAGTATCACACTAGAACAGGGGTGGCCAACTCACGGCCCGCCTTGAACATTTCCCGGCCCATGAGATTTATCAGACTTTTTACAAGATATATTTATTTGATAATGGTCAAAGTAGTGAAAACCAATGTATTAAAAAAATGCATCATGTGACATACATATATTCAAGAATTAACTTTCGAAATGATGAGAAAAATTAAAGTTAATTTTATAATAATATTCTTGCAAATATATGACAGATATTGCCTGTTTTATTTCTGTGTATACAGTTATGAGTTCGAGTTCTACAGTTAGATTTTTTGTCACAAAAGAGAATTTTTTCAATTTGAGAAATCCGGTACAAAAAGTTGTCGACGCTTTGGGTTCAACTTACACCTGCGAATCGTTTTTTTTTTTTGTCCGGAAACGAAATTGGTCAAACACAAAACACGCTGAAACATAACGGACGCTAACCTGCAACACCCATTATGATGTACAAATACCCAAATGGAGAATTGCAAAAGCTAAGTGAAAGATTGGAGAAACAAATATCGCACTATTTTTTAATGATTTAATTTTTTTATTTCTTTTTATATTTATATATTTTTTATACTTCATTTTTAGTGTTCTATATTTCTTTACAAAATGAGTTTAGTATCATTATTATCATATTATCCATGTTTATACGTGTAAGAATAATAGTAAACACAACACTCATGTTTCAACTTTTCTCTCCAAAAGATGTCTATAGTGGGTCTAAATCTAATAAGGGGATATATAATTTTTATACAGTCCGTGGAGTTATGATGCATTTACAAAGTGGCCCGCAAGATCATTCGAGTTGGTCACCCCTACCCTTGAACATTCCAAACGGATTTAATTGTGTTTAAATCCTGAACTTTCCTAATCCTTCCTAATCCTAAATCCTTCAAATGTAACCCAAAGTATTTTTATTCATTTTATAAGAAGTACTTGTAGTTTTAGTTTGAAAAGTTCTAACAAAATAATCAATGATATACCAGTAATTTGCTAACATATAATACATACAATAACCGCATGTTATGTCCTGGTAGCGCAACGATAGGGCGTCTGACTCCAGATCAGAAAGATGAGTTTCAAATCACGTCTGGGTCAGAGTTCCTTTCAGTTATGCATGCGTTTTTATATGTTTGGGGCCTGATGGCTGAGTGACTAGCGGTTTTATGCATCTTCGCAAATTTAATACATACAATATTAAGCGGAATTTTTATATGATACTTTTTACAGCAAACGTTATTAAACTTACTCCATTTGGTGATAAAATTTTATTAAATTTTAATATTATCCTAAAGACTAATACTTCGGAGCAATTCTTGTATAAATTCAAAGATTTAGTAACATGTAAGAAAAATAAATTATGTTACAAATTAATGAAGCTGCAATAAATAAAAAGTTTGGATTTAAATTTTTAATTTAGTTTATAATTATATATTTAATTTTTAATTTAGTTTATATGCAGATACATTTTTCACACGAAATTCACGGCCACATTCTAAATCTTAAGTGGGACTTTTTCTCTAAAACTTATTTAATAATATTCCTCTTGCTAATAATTTCGCTCGGTGCCACAGGTTTCGAGTGCCGGCGGTGCCGTGGATGATTTTAGTTTTTCGGAATCCACTTTAAACCGTAGTGTAATGTGACTGTTGGGAGTAAGGCTGACAACGCTACCTCGTAAAAAAAAATCTCTCCTGTGTCGAAATATGCCAATAGGCAGACAGCCTTGGCCCACTATGGAACTGTTGAGCCCATGAAGAAGTATCACATGCCAGCAAATAGTTATGTAAAACAGGAGTTTCTAAATAAAGTAACTATATCAATAATATGGCAACAAATAGCTCTGTAAATCCATGTTAAACCCATTATTGAAGATGTGTGAACCGAAATATTTTCGCAAAGATATTTTGTTATAGAAACCATAATTAAATTTATAATTAAAAAAGTGCCCCTTGTATATTGTCATTACTTATAGCCATTGGATAAAAAAATGTTTAAAATCCCAAACCAAAACATGAAAAGTGCTTCAAAACCATACTACAAAACACTTCAAGCAAAAGCCAAATTCTCCAGAAAATTCCTGAAGACTAACGTTGTTCATTTCAAGAGTTATTCACAAAGTTCTCCATCTCCTAAAATCAATTCTCTACAAAACCCTCCTAACGATTCTAATAATCCAGAAATTTTTCAAATTATTTTATATCTTAAAAGAATTTGCGCAACTATTTTCCAAAGATGGCATACGTTCCATGTACAATGATATGCAAAAACGCTCAAAACAAAGGAAGATAAATTGTTTGTTATTCTGCATGGATTTTCCAAATTCTTTCAAGGGCTATAATTAATGTCTGTTCCCTTTCGCCCTTTTTATAAAATTTTTTATTCCAATCTCCCAAACATTAATAACGATTTGATCAAAAGGATGCCGCCTGATTACGATATTGAAATCCTAAAAATCAAAACGCCCGCGAACTGCACTCTTAATTAATACTGCTTCCTGATTTTGACTTGTTTATTGTTCACCAGCTAGTCTGTATTTAGAAAACCATTCAAGTGCTGAACTTTTACTTTGTTCCACTGCAGACTGCCTACGCCAAACTTGTTTTCGCAACCATTTCACCTAACTAAGTAATTTTTCATTTCCGTTTTTTTTATTACCATTATTATTATTAATTTTATTTTTTATGTTAAACCATTATTGAATCATAATTTCTTGCTTTTTCTTTTTAAATCTATTTGGACAAGCTTCCTAATATTCTCTACCATTCTTTTACCGCAAAGAATTTCTTCATCGTCTTTGTACAGAAACAAGATAGAAGCTAGCGGCTGCTTGCGCAGCCATGTTGCTTCGCAACATGCCAAATTAGTAGTTTCAAGAGTTAAGGGGCCAAAGTACCATTTTCAGCCAAAATTTGAATGGAGTTTTATATGTTTGAGCCTCATTTTCGGATAACGCCGCGGACCCCAAACCAGCACAACATCATGTTCATCCATGATAATAAATAAGAATAATCATCGATAATAATAATAGAGAGACAGTTAAACTTCATGCCACAAGCAAGAGCTTCGCCACTGTTACTCATTTAGCACTACCTAGGGGGCACGCGTAACTTGAAGATATGCTACGGACACATGTAACAGTCCTCTGTTTTTAAGTGATTTACTACTGTGACCAAACAGTAAGAACCAATTTTTTTTTCAAAAACTCTTTATTTATTCTTCCAAATTTATTTCATCGCCTTCAAAGTAATCCCCTCGGGACACAATGCACGTATGCCAACCTTTTTTTTCCAATTCTCTATGCATTTGTCATTGGCGCGCAAGTCATACTTCAAAGCGCGCGGCGATTCACGTTGAGTCTCTTCAATGGACTCAAAACGGTGTCCCCGGAGTGGTTTTTTGAGTTTAAGGAATAGCCAGAAGTCTCAGGACATGAAAGCGGTAGTTGTGGAACGATATAGAAAAAGTCACGAAGATTCCATGCAGTGTGAGCTGGCGTATTATCGTGATGCAAAAACCAAGAGTTGTCTTTCCATAAATGTGGCCTCTTTTTCAAATAGCTTCACGCAAACGACGCATAACGCTCAAATAATATTCCTTGTAGACACTTTGGCACGGCGGATGGAATTCTTATTGCACCACAACACGGCAATCGAAGAAAACAGTCAATATGACCTTGATTTTAGAGCAACTTTTGGCGTGCTGTTTTCAGTCGTGCTTCACCTTTGTCACGGTATTCGCCGGATTGATCGGTTGTTTCCGGGTCGCAAGCATAAATCCAAATCTCATCTCCAGTTATGATGCATTTCTACTGGTCTTGATAGTCAGAAAGCATTGTTTCACACACTTCAACACACGACGATGTTTTTCCAAAAATTCAGTGTTTTCGGTACAAATCGAGATTTGACGCGTTTGAGGCCCAAAACATTTTTTAAAATGGAATTGACCGATCTTTTTGAAATTCCAACATGAGCAGCAAGGTCTCTAATTGTAAATCGACGGTTTTTAAGCACCAAATCTTTAATTTTTTGTATGTGAGCTTTGTTGGTTGAGGTTGAAGGACGACCAGAGCGCTCTTCGACTTCAACGCATTCTCTGCCTTCTTTGAACTGTTTATACCACTTCTAAACATTTCTTTCCGATATAGTTTGCTTTCCGAATGCCTTCTGCAACATTCTATACGTTTCCGCAAACAAAATTTAATGCAAGCTCTTTGCTATTAATTAAGACATTTCAAAAATCGCCGAAATCACTTTTAGCGTCTCACAAAGCCAAGCGCAACTCAAACACTAATGAATATTTTGACGTGCAATTTCCCACAGATGCCAAGGACAGAGCCAGCAACTTAAAAAAGAAAAAAATTGAAATTCCATATGCCCGGGAAATTTAAATTGAAAATTGGTTTTACCTGTATATATACGTGAGTTTAACCGCACATGTTTATGTATTTAGATGAGTATTTATGTGAATGTAACTGTGTGGGCATGTGTATTATTTGTGGGTGCATGTCTGTATACGTGTATGTGTATGCTGTGTACAAGTGCTTGTCCATGAGTATATACGTATATGTGTAATCTGCATGTGCTTGAGCATTTATTTGTTTGGGCATCTGCTTTTGTATATAGGTACATATACAGGCGTATCCCATGTGAATGCATATGTGTTTTCTTATGTATCAGTACATGTATGCACATAAGTATGATGTACAAGTGCATATGTATGTAAGTACATGCGCGTACATCTGAACGCATATGTATATATGTTTTATGTCCATATCTAGATATGTGTATATGTAAGCACATGTTTCTTTGTATGTGTATTTATACACATATGTATGCATGTATATGTTCATTTATATGCTATATGTATATATATATATATATATATATATATATAATAAGAATATTTATGTGAATGGGGTGTATATAGGTCCATGTATTTGTCTTGATATGTCGGTGTATACGTACGCAAAACATATAATCTAGCTCATTAGCTAAGCATAATGCATACGCGCATTCATACTTACATACGCCCATACAAACATATTTACATATACACGGGCGCATAATACACACACATACGCAAATATTTACATGAACATCTACCTATGTACATGCATAAACTCCCGTATACATATAAAAACACATGTAAATAAAATAAAATGTGTTAGAATTAAACTATTTTTGATTTTGTCTATGATTTCTGATTATTATGACTGAAAATTTTACATTCGCAAACAATTTTTAAAGAGTATGTTTGTTAAGGAAATTGGATTTGATTTGAAGTCGATGTTTTAGTACCTGGAGGAATAGAAGAAGGTATATCCCATAGTCGTCTGTGTAGGACAAGCTCACTTGATATCATTTGTTTCTGGAGAAGTTTTCTGCATGTAAGGAAGGTAGGTTGATAATTATAAATGCTTGTATTAGTAGTGTAATAACTAGTCACCGATTTGGAAGTATTAAAATCAACTTGTGCTCCTCAGTAAAATCACTCGCGTCTTTAAGTGTGAGATAAATGTCAGCTTCAATAGTCTGGATACTAGAGCCAGAGTTCCAGAGGACAACATTCTCAGCAAATATCCCAACTTCAATTCTTTTAGACATCACCTTTTCTATTCCAGTAAAAAACAAAGAGAAGAACAATGGACAAAGGACAGATCCTTGAAATTTCCTCCGTCAAATATTCTGAGGTAAACAACAACAATTTTAAATTGCTAAAAATTGAACACAAACTTTCTTTATTTTGGCTTTTAAAAATATTACTATTTACACACTTCAATTATAATAATAAGCCGTATTTTTATATAATGAAAAATCGATTTTTAAGGAAAACGTTTTTTTCAAACGAAGAGAAAAAAAGGATAATAACATATCTGACTTAATTATAAAATATTATTTTGGACAAATGCTTTATTTGCGTGTTTTATCCATTATGTTCATAAAAATATCGCAATGATAATTTCGTTCCCATCTACCACGTTTCACCAATGGTTAGCATAAAATGTTCGTACGTTTAAGAACCGGGTAATAGATAAGGTAATGCGATTTTTACTCAAAACGTATGTACTGTTCTCATTTAATTAATTTCCCACCATTTTAAAAAGTAGCAAATATATAAGAAGGTGTTTTAATAGAACTTTCTTTGATTTATAAGTACTTTGTACGGAAATTAAAAATATACTGATTAAGCTTCCTTATATCAGAATAAAAAAAAATTGAATCTGTTTTGAAGATGTTTAATAGTTAAGATTTCTTAATCAAAAACAGTCTGTAATACCATTGTTTACGTGTGTTAACGCCACTGTGTTTGGTCTTTAAAGTTCAAAAGTCTTTTATGCTGTTTTGTTCTTGGAAAACTTCATTCGATCTGAATAATATTCCGTTTATGATTGATGAATATAGAAATAACAAATTTCTGGTCCTTTAAAATACATTTGTTTAAATTTCCATTAACAAATTGCAAAAAAATGAACTTCGTCTATAAAAGTATTTTTCTTTTGTTCCGATGCAGTTTTATCATCAACTCTCCAAAAAGTATCAAGACCCATTTCAAAATTGCAATATGGACCCTAAATATAGCTTTCAATGCTTTGATTATGTGTTTATTTGTTTATACATTGTTTTCGTCAAATTACTATTTATACCAGACTTTTGCATTTAAGGCAGTTATTGTTTTGCAAAATGCAATTCAGTTTATGTTTCGCTGTCACATAGAAGCAATGTGGATCGAAATGCAAAGAATTGTTTACATTTTGAATCCAGTACAAGAAAGGGAAAAAAAAAAAGCGGTTTTATTTTGTTCGGATACATTTGGTTTTCGTATTGCCTTTTACAATTAATCCTTATAGCTGTTTTTCGTTTCATGCCACCTCTAAATATGTATGAAATATATTTTGGAAACACCGACCCTAACAGATTGTTCGTACAAATTTTTAATATTATAATCATATTTATATTTCATGCAGTTTACGAATTTCCTGCATCGTCATTTGCAGTGTTTTATTCTCTTGTATGCTATCAAATAAGAAACAATATTCTAAAATCTCTAAAACGATTGGTGAACATTCTGAATTAAGTAGCAGACCAAGTTTTAAGATCTTTTTTATGTATGAAAAAAAAAGGTCGAGTTTATAGATAGAAAACTTTCTTTTTTTAATGTTTTGCAACATTTTATTCACAAGTATTGATTTATATTACGCCATTTCGTCTGTCCTTCACTTAGAATCAGTGTTTTCATATTTGATGGCGTGCCTTTTTTTTGCACCACATTTCATGTTTTTTCGTGACCACTGTTTGCGCGTCACTAGTTTCGGAGGCATCCGAGTTCCTGTTGTCTAAAGCGCGAGAATATTTTTACCAATCCGTCTCAGAAATTTCTTTCCTGTATTGAGGAAGAAATATGTCTCACAGTGTGGAAGATTGTTCCCATAAGGAGAAAGTTCATATTTGGTGTTCTGGGAACAATTTTCTCTTATGTTCTATTATTTGACAATTTTTATCCTAAAGGTTCCTGCGACGGAAGGTAACAAATAACCATTCCTTCTTCGGACCAAATTTATATATTTGCAGTTAATTATTTCAAGATGTCTACTACTACTACACCACACCACTTGACTTTGCCTAGAACTGAGTTGCCCCTTTACTGTTTGGGAATGATGTGAGTGAGAAGAAGTCTGATTGGGCTCTGTGACGTTCTACAGTCATATGAGACCCGGACTTACTGCTGAAAGTGGATTCCGAACGATTACAAACGTAAATGGCACCGCCGGGATTCGAACCCGATACCTGTGGTACCGAGAGCCAGAGCGCTAGTCACTCGGTCATCCGACCCATTTCAAGATGTCAGAAGATTATTTGGGAATTAAACAAAAATTGGAAAAAAAACGGAATGTGACATTCTTGTATGTTGTTTACTCCGTTAAATGATCGCCAAATAAAAAAAAATATATATATTATTTAACAAAAACTAAAGAAAAAAAGGTGGACCTTATTGGAGGTGATTGTTTCTTTCTTAAAACAATCTTTAAAAAATCGTTATAACAGCATGCATGTTAAAAACTGTAAGAAATTCCAAATACCTCTCAGAATACATAATTATCTTTCTCATACATGTGACTAATTAATGGCAACCTATTAGGTATTGATTAAAATATAATATATGTTAGTTAATAATATTAATTTTCAGTGGTAGATTGAAATAAATATTAAAATAATGTTATATAATTAATTTATTAATTTGTTTTAAAAAATTATGTATTGAGGGTAATGCGCTATAGAATATTAAATATGCCGTGAGGAGTACTATATCAAGCAGTTAATAGGTTGGTAAGAACTGTTAAAAATTAATCATTGTTTTATTTCTTTACTATCCTGTGTATGAAAACTGTACACGACGACTTAACAACTCCGCTTTACAAATCTACAAAAATAGATGTGGACGATTGCACTTTCCATGAATGACAGTTTAAGGAAAAGTAAAACAGCTTTACTTTCTTACTATCCATTAATGACCTTTTGTTGTCGGATCGATATTCTTAGAAATACAACAAACTGCAAACTTCTAAGATGTCATTGATCCTGCGCTATTCATCAAATTCAATTTACGCGGATGCAAACCAAAAGAATTCGTAAAAGATAGTCAATGCCAATCATATAACATCTGACAAGTTTGGTGTTGCTGAAAACACCATAGAAGGAATTTGAACATATTTTTCAAAACGGAATCAAAGCACATGAGAACAAGAAATAGGATGCATTGATTTGACCCTGGACTCATTTGATTGCTTTCAATCAGTCACCCACATTCTCTCAAAGTGAAGGGTAATTGTAGAACAGGACAACGACTACATGTTTCTATACCAACCATCTAATGAATAGAGTTGAGTTACTGTACTTGCAATTGTTGAAATCATATTGCAGATGACACTATATGGTTTCACATGATTGAGTCCCATGCCTGTTTCCACGTTCTTTCATGAGAATTTAAGCTGCAGAAACGAAACGACATCTTGCCGTACCATCGTTTGACCATTGAAGGCAGCATGCATTAATTACTGTGCTGGATTTCGGCAAGCACACGAAAACATTATTTTACAAATTATTCTCACCGTTTTTTCAAGTTAAATTTTTTTTTTGCAAGTTTAATTTGCATATGTATGTACGTATGAGCAGTCATGCGTTAATAAGTAGAATGAAGATACATATAATATGTGTTTATAATATGTATGTGCAGATACATGATTGCGCAATATAGACTCATATATATTGATATAAAAATGTACTTCTTAAATTTATTTCAGCATTAAAACTATTTAAGAAGTATCATTTCAGAAAGGATGAACTGAAATGATACGTTTTTTAAATACTGCTGCAACTCAAAGTGATTTTTTTATGAAACTCTTATACAACATAAAATGAGCCAACAGCATCCAGCAATGGTATGAAAGAAAGGAAAGCAAATAAAACCAGCTGATGCTTTAAAAGCACCTTAAAGATAAAACTCACGATTCTAGACTGTTATCTAACCAACTAAACCACTTTTGCTGGCTCATATTTAAAAGTTTAATGCTCTATGTATATCGCTCTATACTAATAACACAGAAAAGGAAATCCCTTAATTTTTTTCACACAATTGTATAAATTTTATACTTTCGCATTGCATCATTTTTTTAAATAATTTATCGAAAGGATTTGATGTTTTAGATTAAAATGATAGCTTTAAAAATTATGCATTTAAAAAAAACACTTGATTTTTGATGTTAGGAATGTTTCGTTTTCATCACTTAAAACAGAGGTTTACTTACAGAAATGATTAAAAATAGGAGATTCGATCTTTGTCAGAATTCGATTATATATGCTCAAAATTGCATAATGCATAACACTGTTAAATTTAAAAAAAAATACATTTGTTTTTAATTAAATGAGAAATATATACTTCATAATATTTTTTTTATGAATAATTGTCATTAGTTATCGGCGAAAATTCATGTTAAAGTCACATTATCTAATCGATACAAAATTTGAAACACTTTCTGTTGTATTTTACTTTTATTCTGTTGTATTTGTTGTTGTGTTTATTTTATATTTATTTGTGTTCACTCTTGTTTAATCCAGAGGCTGAATATTACACAACGTAAGATTTATTACTGCTATATGGCATGTATTGATTCTCGTACCATCACCCAGGTCATTTTGACCTCGGTAATGGTAAGAAATTTTTGATGAAAGGGTCATTGGCGAAGAATGGCGAAAATCATTTTTGGGGAAGATAACTACCTAAAAACACCGCATGTCGTTGGTCTTCAAAATTTTCCAGTGTATTTTCCATGTTGTTATTCGAAATAATATAATATTATGTGAAATATATATTATATATTAAGCATTATAATCTTATAAATATTATATGTAATCTGTATTGTATAATACACACGCACATATATATATATTATATTCTGAACAATAAAATAATATATCTAAGTAATAATTTTTACAATTCCTATTATGTTTTCAATTCAAATTTTGGTTAAAATCTAGAATCCTGTACCCTTTGTGCCAAACACATCGCCAAGTTGCCAAGTCGATAAGTAATCATAGAAATCAATGGGCCAGGCAATTTGCGCGGTAAAATGATATTACGCCAAAATCCTTCACTGGGTTGCCAAATCGCCAAATAAACAAACAAAATGGCTGTGGAAGTTCAGTATCATTGTAAAATGTTATTTCGCCAATATTTATAGACAAACAGTGCTATTACGCCAACATTACTAATGCAATAGCCAAATAGCTATTACGTCAAAGTTTATTCCTGAAAAGCTTTGAAGCCAAAGTTGATCGCTTTAACGCCAAATATTATCAGCCAAAATATATTAATATTAGGCAAAATTTTAATCTTTCAAATGCTTTTAGTCAACATTTATCGATTTATCGCCAACTTTTCACTAAGTACATTTTATTATATGTGCTTTTAAGCCATAAGTTAATACTTTATCGCCAATATTTATCTTTTTATCGCCAAATTTTTTCATTAAGCAAATTGTTTTTTTGCTTTTACGCCAGTAGTTTATGCTTTATCGCCAAATTTTTTATCACTAAAAATTTTATCTGTGGAATACTTTTGCGCCAAACTTTATCGCTTTTACGCCAAATTTAACACTATTATGACAAAAAAAAAATTATGTCTAAATTGCCTTTACGCTAATTTATATCGCTTTATCGCCAAAAGTTTACCACTATTATGTAAAAATCTTAATGTTTTCTTTGACGCCACTTATTGCAGCTTTAACCCCAAAATATATCATTATTTTACTAACATTTTATTACTAAATTGCTTTCACACCAAATTAAATCGCTTTATCGCCAAATTATTTTGTGGAATTTTATTATGCTGACTCACAAAAATGTATCGTTTATACAAAGATAATAATCGCTGTTACGATAAAATTTCGCCAAAATTATTCGCTATTTCGCCATTTTTTTTTTTTTTTTTTTTTTTTTTTAATGTCAAAAAAAAAAAAAATCATTTTCTTTACGAAACCGAATTCGAATGATAAATTCATATTAACAAAACAGAGAAAAAGAAGAAGAAACCAGAGAATAACTTATCTTTTATTGTGGTATGTACTTCGTCTGTGGTGGAAACGAACGTTTTTATTCCATCAGTGAAATCATAAAAAATTTTTGCGGATGTGAAACTTGTGCTGGCGCCGCCACATGTACCAGATAATTATCAAATGTTCCGAACACATTATTTTATTATTATTAATTTATTTTAATTATTAAAAATTTAAATTGTAACGTTAACTAACGTTCTAAAAGCTGAAGCTTCAAATATTCCTTGCGAATTTTAATTACGGTTGCCACAAAATCCTAACTAGACGAACATCTTTAAAAGAAAATTAATTATTTAAGAATAAAATATAAGTTACTAATAAATTAAAAAAATCGTTTTTTTTTTTTTTTTTTTTTTTTCTTATTTTCATAAGTGTAAACATAATAAAAATTGTTTATGTTCTGTATCAGGTATACGTACAGCGACAGGCATACGTTATAAGAATAATCTAGGAGTTATCAATAATTTACCGGAATTCTTATTTAAAAGTATATATATTTCTGTTCTTATTTACTGCAAATAAAAATTCTGCAAATAATTATCGAAATAGCAATAAAATAGCCATTATATTGTTCGGAAAATGAAGCTACGAATTCCTCTAATTACGGTATTGCAACCCTAAAGAAATTGGCGGAAAATTGGCGAAATATTCAAGGTTGAAAGAATGGAGACTTTCTCGGGGGTACAGTATACTAGATTTTCATTCAAATTTTATTACTTCTTTCAGCGTTTTAATTCTCATATGTAATCTAATTTCTCTATTTATTCTACATTTTTAATTGGACTTCTATTTATGATTTGGTATGTTTCTTTTATTTTAATTTAATATTTTTTTCAATTTCCTACTTTGCTATATGAGTTCTTATTTTGCTTCTTTGCACCATCGTGTTAGATCTTGTATATATATATATATATATATATATATATACTTGTAAGTTTTATCTGTCCTACTAATTGTCAGCATTTTATTAAATTCACAGTGTGTAACATTTATTTTTTTCCTTTTAATTTATTATTTTAATCTATTGAGTAGCAAATAGTAACGAAAAATTCCCATTATATCTAAATAAAAACAGTATTTTTTCATTAAAGAATTTCATTTAAAATCATTTTTCCTATTTACACCATCTTTTTTTTTTTTTAGTATTCACAAAAATATTGAAAAAAAAAGTTTAAATAATTTTGGTGATAAACAAATAGAATTTATTATGAAATTATGATACAAAATTCAATACAAAAAATTACAAATCATTTTCATAAGATTTAATCTTTTTTTATTTAGTGCATAACCGAAAATAGCGATAGAAATCTAATAATTTATATTTAAATTAAATAAAACAATAAAATTTCACATTCTGCAAAAATTAATCTGATACTCCGAACACACATTTTCACACTGATTCCGTTCAAGTAAAATAAAAAATTTAACTTTCTGATGTGCTTCACATAAATTGAAACCCAAGTTTAACAAACAAAACAAAAAATTTGAACTAAATATTGAAATTTGATCGATTTGAAAATAGTAAAAATTAGTTTACATTTGTTTTAATTAATGTAATTACATTTCTTTAGTAGTATATAATAGTAATAGTAAGTAGTATTTTTAATAGTAAAATATACATGCCTTACATTTGTTCTAATTAATGTAATTACATTTCTTTAGAAAATTTAAACATTATTTGATTTTAACTGTTAAAGATAAAGTGCTTTACACATGCATAACTATTTTTTTAGCTGAATGATAAGAATTTTTAAAAAATTTTTATGAATTTTGAAAAGATTTAATTTTTCCAATGATTAGACATTTCTTCGGGAAAATTTAATAAATATTTTATAGCTTCTAATCGGTTTTTTAAAGATTTGTTACCTAATTCTTTCCGTAAATTTACACGGTATTTTATTCAGTTTTTTAATTTTGATTTTAACAAGTATCTGCTGAAATGGGAAAATACACATGCATAACTATTTTTATAATGAATTATTTCAGATATTTTTTCTTGAGTTTTCTTTATTTCAAAAATTGTAAAATAATGTGCTTGATAATAATTCATAGGGTGGTGGAAAATGTGCCTTGGTTGTTCCAAATGAAATATTTAGAAAAGCTTTTCTTCAGTTTTACATTTAAATCAAAATCTTTTGAATTACTGTGTCATATATATATATATATTTATTTATATATATATATATATATATATATGCAGCGATAATTGTTACTTTTAATTATTGAAGCCAGTTCTGTAATTTCCGACTAGTCTTTTAAGAAAAAAAAAGCATTGATAGTTGTGCGGCAGAGTCTTGAAAATTAATGCGTTTAGCTCAAGTCGAATGATGTCAATTTAATGAGGATAAGTAATGATGACCATGATCTCTATCACAATGAATCTGAATAGTTTCACTGAAATAAATAAATCAGGGAGTAATTATACGAAATAGAACCATCGATCCATCCATACCATCGATGGGTCGTCAAAAGAACGACTTGTAGGGATTATAGGGCCTTGTATGGTAAGTCGTATAGAGAGAACCTCGGAAAACATTCATGCAGAAGACTGACTTTTGACATGAATCCTTAACACACATCACAATTGCATTCGAATCTCTTCGATTACTCCGGGGTTGCCCATATATAGCACAAAATGTAGAATCAGTATTGGAGTGTAGCTTGAGAAAATAAAAAACATATTCCATCTTATATAGATTTGCACAAACCGTGGTCCATCCATATAACTGGTCTTCTTATTTTTGAAAAAGTGCTCCATTTTCTTGAGTTCCATTTATGTAAGCCATTAACATACCACCAATGGGTTATCACAGGGGACTTGTAGGAATAGACCGCCTTGTATGGTACGTCGTATAGGAGAAAAAGCGGAAAATATTCCACTAACAGCCTAGATATTAAGGACCATTGGCATGTCCTTAACACACACACACACAACTGCATTCGAGTCTCCTCGATTATGAAAACAACAATTGCAATGGATGGTGGATTGTGGTAACTGAAATCCACTGTCAGTGGATTCAAGTCTCCGCTCATCTGTATGTAAGATGCGTATATTACTACTAGGAACAGCACAATTACATCGACACAGGTAATGCCTCCGAACATGATATTAATGCGCTGAATTTCTCTCTCTTTCTGTGGCAACATACTATATATTCGGAGGAATTGTACAGAGGGGTTTCTTTTGAGAAAGTGGTAAATTAACTGGATACAGCGCTCATTCAAAATTTCTAAATTGTTTCTATATGTGTGGGGAAGTGTCTAATGTTTGAAACACGGAATTTTTATGGCAAGTGGTGAAAGTAAATTTGTAAGTGCAAAAGAGGTTTTACACCAGTTCATAAGTAAGTGAAGTTGAAGCTATATCTTTTCCAACTCTTTAGCCAATTCTGATGCCATTAGGCTGTTATAACTTAACTACAAAAATCTTCATTAATCTGATGTTTGCAAATTCGTTCATTTAGAGAAGAACTGGGAAAGATGAAAAATTATTTCAGAAGACATGTTGTCTGGTTATATGCTACTCACAAGATCTCTTGATATATAAACTCAAGAGCCAAAACATTATGACCACCTGTCAATAACGAGATGGCCCACCTTTGGCTCGCAACACAGCTTCAACCCGCCTTGGCATGGATTAATACCACCACTTAATACCAGTTAAATACCTGATCACCTGCTTTCCACGTCATCCAGGCGAGTTCATTGCAAAATGTAGGGGTGGTCATAATGTTTTGCTCTTTGAGTGTATATATTAGTGTAATTTCCAGATTTCCAGTTTGATTATCTTAGAAAATTTCATACATCTTGATTTCATTGAGCTATTAAAACAACACAATTAAAACATTGCACTTCTAATTCCTGATTAAATTTTCAACAGTAAACTCTTTAAGTACCCGCAATCTTTCATTAATTTTTCTAACTTTTATTGATCAAGAATTTCACTAGGGCTTGTCTCTTAACATAGAATTTGTTCATCGCTTTATTTATTTTTCACTATTAAATTGCGATTTAAATGATTAAATCGATTTATTTAATTAGGTATTCCACAATGTAACGTAAAATCCATGTAAAAACAAAATATATTATCAATATTATTATCACAATGTAACGTAAAAATTCATGAAAAAAATATTATCAATATTTACTGGCTTTTGATTGCAGTTGAACTATTTTTTCCATAGGTCAAAGCATGAAACAATATTGCAAGTGTAGGTTGCACAGATTA
>BPLR01011785.1:0-55454 GCA_021605095.1 Caerostris extrusa | reverse complement strand
GTTACGTATTGCTAATATTACGAGTTTAAAAGTTGTTTTTTTTACAAGTTAAATCACTAGCCACACTGCTTTTGATATAAAATGTAAATAAGGACTTAATTGTGCTTTTAGCTAAAAGTGTTTTATTTTTCGTTTGTAAGAGTCAGTCACGAGCTTTCAATTGAAAAAAAGAAGATCATGCGTAATTTGGTTGGGGATACCAGTGTAAGAAAATTGATGTTATTGTAAAATGAAATGTGAAAAAATTCAGAAATGTGAAAATTGATGTTATGTGCAAGAAAATTATTGTTCAGTTACTATCAGATTTTTATAAGAAATTTGCATTTATTATACATAGAAATTTTATATTAATATCTAAGTTATATTTTTCCTTAACTAATACCTCTATTATAGCTCTTTAACTAATACCTCTATGATAGCTCTTTAACTAATCCTAAAGTCAGTCCCGTCCGAGTGACAAGCGCTCTGCCGCTCGGTGCCACAGGTTTCGGGTTCAAGTTACGGCGGTGGCATGGATGTTTCTAATGGTTCGTTGTCCATTTTAAAACGTAGATCTTGGTTTAATAGGACTGTAGAATCTTGAGCCCAATAACCGTGTTCTAACACTAACATCCAACTCTTCGATTTCTGAAGTCATTTTACCGTGCAGTAATCGCAAAATAATGCATAGACACTTTTGGAGTAGTTTTGCAGACTTTATACCGGTAGAGTTTCTTATCCGTCGTAACATGTGACTTCATTCTAACAAAATTTGCATAGCAGTTAAAACTTTACCAATACATTTTTGACCTGCAAATTTTCGTTTTTGAAAGAAAAAAATCGTAGAAAATGAAAATTAAAATAAAATTTTTACTATTTTTATTTATCTAAGATGTCTTGTATTTAATTTACGACAGCTAAAATTGCATAAAATTTTATTTATTTGTCAATATGAATAAATAAAGGCAATTGCCAATACTTTTTTTACCCACCGTTAATCAAATGCAGATCTGCACTCCTATAGGAAAACATCTAAAATAGTGTTTGTTCAGCGTTACATTGAACTAGGTAAATTTCATTTGTTCATAGTGCATGTGCCTTTTCTTCTGTTTTGTATTTAAGGCAAAGTGAAGCCGAAATTTATGTTCTTATAGATTCTGTAAATAGTATAATCCATTATTATTAACAACGACCCTAACGGCTTTCAGAATGTTATTGCTCATGTAAATACTGCTCCTATTATAAATAATAATGTTAATAATGCGAAAATTGGTAATGTAAATACAATGAATGAAAATCGTAATACTAGAGAGTTTAACGATGCCAGGGCTATCAAAAGACCTGCTGATGATATTATTAAACCAGTTAAATTAATCAACATGTCTGATGATGGGTTTAAAACACCGGGGAAAAAAACAAACTGCAAAAAGCCACTGAAAAACATAATCCATTCATAATTCCTGTTAACAACAAGCTTGGTGAACATAGAAGAAACTACCCTCAAATGCCTACAAAAGAAACTGACGATTATGCACCCACCCAGCCTCCTCCAATAATGCTTGCATTAACAGCAAGCTATACACATGCTCTTCAAGAAATACATCGAAAATTCCCCATGACAGAAAAAAACGAACTCACCAAAAGCTACATTAAAATATTTCCAGATACTGAGGACTCTTACAGAAAATCATAACATATCTAACTAACGCAAAATATGAATACTACATTATAAGGCCAAGAAATGAAAGACCTCTAATAATTGTTTGTAAAAGGACTCGCAATTGACACAAACATAGATGAAATCAAACACCAACTTGAAGATCTAAAGTTCTCCATAAATAAAATTGCACAATTTAAAAAAAAATTTAAAACCAAAGAACCACTACCCATTTTTCTGGTTGAATTAAATAGAACACTAAACGTTAAAGAAATTTTCAATGTGAAAATCTTATTTTTCCTCTCAGTTACTATTGAAAATTTCACTAGAAGAAACATAGCAATTCAGTGTTTCAAATGTAATTTGTTTGACCATTCAAGGAAAACTGTCACAGACGGACCAGATGTCTAAAATGTGGTGAGAACCATAGAACTGGTGAGTGCTCCATTAAAGAAAAAGTTCTTGAGCCAATCTGTATAAACTGTCAAGCCAAAGGACACGTCGCTTCCTAGAGAGGGTGTCCAGCATTTGCAAAAAAACGCAAATTAAAAAGGACAGTTTCCGTCAGCCACAATTAATCTTCCAAGATCCTTCCAATCCACTCTTATCAATGCTGCTCGATCATTTTCACAAGCTATTAGCGGCCACTCTACTATAATCGAAACTACTGCTCCTGTCTCCTCTATCTTCACCGTGGAAAACAACAAACAAAAGTGGGACATACTGGAACCGTTATCTCTTCTTAAAGAATTGCAAACTATTCTCGCAGCTTTTCCAAAGTTATTTGAAATTCTTCCACTCATGCAAAAAAAACTGAACACCAATTGATAAACTTGGATTACTTATGCAGGCTATCACGACAGCCCATGCTTCAAATCCTCAATAATGGGTACTTCAAAAATGAACTGCTTAGAAAATTGTTGCTGTAGTTCCTATTCTCAAACCTGGAAAATATCCCACTAACCCAAATAACTACATACCTATTTCCTTACTTTCATCCATCAGTAAAATTCCTGAAGCAATCATTTTTAAAAATCTTAATACTTTTGTTACTGAAAATAATGTTTTAAATCCTGAACAATTTGGCTTCAGAAAAACCTTTCTACCACACATCAACTACTGAGAACTATCGAATTTATTACTGAGGGTTTTCAAAACAAGTATTGCACGGGAGGGGTAGGGGTGTTTTTTGATATTCAGAAGGCATTCGATAGAGTCTGGATAGACGGATTGTTATATAAACTTATTATACACAACTGTCCTCCTCAATTGATTAAACTTATTCGCTCATATCTTTCTCATAGAACTTTTTCTGTTAAAGTAAACAAAACTCTCTTCTTTTTAAAAATATTTTGGCTGGTACTCCACAAGGTAGTAAACTTTCACCTCTTCTTTTCTCTATTTTTATTGCCGATATCCCAACTAATTCTAAACTCTTAACTGCTTTCTACGCTGATGATACTGCAATCCTTTGCAAAATAAAAACACTAAATTTTAGCTATCACCCTCACTAATTACCCTAAAATTATCTGATATCTATGAAGCTATTGACATTCCTTCCTTAAAAGATTTTCTTAAATACGTCTCTGTTAATTTTTTTTTGACACGCTTGTTAATCATGAAAATACTGCAATCCAGCAGATTGACTCTTACGCTCTCCATAATGATTTAAAATGTCCGCACAAAATTTTAGTTTAACTTCTATTTTTATTTTTATTTGTTTATGATTGTCAGTTAAATTTTTTTATTATATTTATAAATATATTCTGGGCAATTTTCATTGTTTCAACTGTATTTACCCTGTCATATCGGGAGATGGAGCCCCCCAGGGGCTAAATAGCTCTAAAAAGAATACATCAACCAATCTATGTTTGCTTGTAAGTGAACAATTTACAATAAAGTGGATATGGATTCACTGAGTATTTGCCGATTTCATTTATCGACACCCTGCAAGTCTGGTACATTTTCTGGTGACCGGACGTGATAATGTGGTCCATCTTTTGAAGTAAGAAATATCTTTACTTTTCACTTTAATCTCTCATCGCTTCACATTAAAAATGGCCGCGGAACTAATCAAACTGCGTGGTTTTGAAAAAGCGGTGAACATGTCGAAACATGTCTGATCACCGTCGTTCTGAAATTAGTATAATCAGTATTAAAGACTGACATGTTAGGTTAAATAAAATATTTAGTAAAATACTCGAATATGAATCTGCTTTGCAGCAACAACAATCGGAAATGGTCGAAGTCGAAAATAGGTATTTCGATGCAAAATAAGCACTTCAGAAGTTGTTGGAGCGCGTGACGAACAAACAATGGATTCAAATTCCAGTTTTCTAAACTCAAGTTTAGGAACAAGGGGCCTGAATGGCCGAGTGGCTAGCGCTCTGGCACTCGTTACGACAGGTTTCGGGTTCGAGTCCCGGTGGTGGATGTTTGTAGTGGTTCGGAATCTACTTTAAACCTTAGGTCCAGGGCTAATAGGATCGTAGAGCGTTGCCGGGGCATTGTTACTTCTGCGTCCGTGGCTTATCTTCAAGTTACACGCGCCCCTGGGTAACGCAAAGTGAGTAACGTTTGTGCAG
Source organism: Caerostris extrusa (assembly GCA_021605095.1). NCBI lineage: Eukaryota > Metazoa > Arthropoda > Arachnida > Araneae > Araneidae > Caerostris > Caerostris extrusa. Next base: position 51,233 of record BPLR01011785.1, on the reverse strand, counting down.
CGCTTGCCTTAAGGCATCCGAGACCAAGCTGTCTAAGTGTTTGCCAGCTGCAACAGAATGTCTAGATTAAACATCCCTGTCTTTTATGGCGATTACAATCGTTGTCTTCCTTTCAAGGATTTATATATGGGTGTCGTGCATAATAATAAAACAGTAACTAAAATTCAAAGGTTACAATATATACTTGGATTATTGGGAGAAGGTCCTCTGGCGGTTATTCAGCACATTCCCGTAACAAACTATAGTTATCAGGAAGCGTGGACAAAACTAATGACCCGTTACGATAAGAAAAACAAATCGTTAATAATTTACTTTGCTACGTTTTTTCCCAAAACTCTATTTCTCACGTCAACGATGGTAATCTGAAGTTACTAGCTGACAATTCCGAGCAAGTTGTCAGAGGCTTAAAATGCGTTGGTCGAAAAGCTGTAGAGCCAGATGTGTGGATCATCTACATGCTTTTAAACTTTGCTTCCTCTACATGCTTTTAAATATTGAAGTTGATCCTGAAACTCGTCGTCTTTCGTCGGAAAAGATTGTTGACATAGACTTTCCCCCTTTCAATTATTTTATACGGTTTTTAAATGATAGAGTCTCGACGTTAGAAAATACAAAAATTGAATCTTCAGGTCAAAAAGATGTTAAAAATAACTCGAATCGTACTTTCTTGTTAAAGTGTCCAAAATGCAAGGAACAATACTATTTATCTATATGTTCAATCTTTAAAAACTTGCGTGCGGCTATATTCAAGTCGTTTGTGATTAAAAGAAACCTTTATATAAATTGTTTTTCTGAGAAACATGCAACAAAGTTTTGTACTTCTCGATTTACATGTAGATTTTGTCAATTTAAACACTTCTCTTTTACACGATGAAAGATTGAGATAGAAATACGCACAAGCTACTGAGCTGGCTGTAGATGATCGGCAGTATTCAAGGAAAGATACATCGTTACTCCAGACTAATGTGGATCAATAAACAACGTTTGATTCAACATTATCAAGCCCTGTCCGATGTGAAGCAACTGTAAATTTTAATCAAGAAAATATAGCTTTGCTTCCAAAAGCTTTAATCAAAGATGACAGTGGCAAGGATATCAAAATTCGTATTCTCCTAGATTCGGCTTCTCAAGCTTGTTTCTTATCTGAATCAAGATACTAGTGAACGAATATCGGTGACTGGTATTTCCACCACCACACCTCTAGGTACTAAGAAATTGTACAAATTTTTAAGGCATAACGGAAATATTAAATTTGATATACAGCGAGTGTAAAAAGTATTCGTACAGTACGACAATTGATTTAAAAGAGATCTGTTCATAAAAATTATAAACATAAATTCCATTTTAATTAATTATAAATATATAATCGAACATATTTTCACTAGTTTCATGTGAAATTGACACAAAAATAATTTTATACATGAATAAATATTTACAAAACTGAAACAATCCAGCATCTTGTGGTGTAAAAAGTATTCGTACATCAGGCATATATTGGCCAATACAATTATAATATTTCAGCTAACACCTTGTAGGATATCCTTTAGCTCGGATAACTGCCTTGAGTCTCTTTGGCGTTGATTCCACCAATTTTGCTGTTATTGAGCTAAATATGACTTTGCATTCTTGATTAAGAGTCGATTCCAAATCACTTTTATTAGAAATATGTTTGGATCTAATATTTTTTTATCAAGAACGTCCCATAAATTCTCGATGGGGTTGAGGTCCGGCGACTGAGGAGGAAATTTCAAGAACTTTGGGGTATTATATAATATCCAGAGCCTTGCGTTTCGGGCTGTGTGCTTGGGGTCGTTGTCATGCATGAAAACGTAATCACCATTCAAGCCCATTTTTGTTGAACTAGGTCCTAAATTATTTTTTAAAATGTCAATATAAAGTTGATGATTCATAATGCCTTTAATAAAGACTAATTTGCCAACGCCAGAAGCACTCATACAACCCCAAACAAGCAGACTTCCACACCCATGTTTCACTGTTGGTATTAAATTCTTAGCACAATACAGAAATGCACCCTTTCTCCATACCATTCGTCTCCCGTCCGATCCAAATATGTTGTATTTACTTTCATCTGTAAAGATAATCTTTTCCAGAAATCTGGACTTTCATTAACGTATTGCTTGGCAAAAGACAATAGCAGCTTCCGGTTCTTCTCGGTAACAAAGAATTTTCGTCTCGCAACACGGCCATGGAAACCTTCATTTCTGCATGCCTTTTGAACAGTACTTACGGAGACTGCTGTTGCCATGTTCTTTAGTTCTGATGTTAATGTCGGAGCACTTATTTTGGGATCCTTCTTTAGTGAACGTACCAGAAACTGTCTGTCAGACGACGTCAATAGGCAAGGTCGCCCAGTACGAGAACTATTTTGAACCTTTCCAGTGGCAGCAAACTTTTTATGATTAACTACACAGTTGAACGGGGTCTACCGACCAGATAAAAAATCTTATTGTACGATTTACCATTTTTACGGAGCTTTAAAATCAGTTATCTTTCGGAAACAGTTGTCTCTTTTACTTTTACGACCCATTACAGAATTTCTATTTCTGACTACGTTAAAACCTCCACTGAAGAACCTTTTAAGTAACTTACACGATGAAGTCAATTACCTACATCATAATGGCTAAACCAATCACAAAATAACTAAAAAAAAAAATTGCATTTCTTTTAGTGTACGAATACTTTTTACACCACAAGATGTTGGATTGTTTCAGTTTTGTAATTATTTATTCATGTATAAAATTATTTTTGTGTCAATTTCACATGAAACTAGTGAAAATATGTTCTATTATATATTTATAATTAATTAAAATGGAATTTATGTTTATAATTTTTATGAACGGATCTCTTTTAAATCAATTGTCGTACTGTACGAATATTTTTTACACTTACTGTAAGATCATTTGTTTTAAAATCTTTGATAGCTTCTCAACCTTCGCATACATATACATCTCAAGACCTTAATTTATTAAATGGTCTTACGAGCCAATGGGGAACCTATAGCTCAGAATACTCGCTTAGGATGTGTTGTGGCAGGCAACATCAAAAACAGTCAAATAACTAATTTAACTTCCGCAAATCTAAATCTCTATGAAGATTTAAAACGTTTTGGGGAAATAGAATCGATTCCGGCTGCTAAAACTCCGGATTTAAGTGAAGCTTAAGCTCCGGATTTATCCCTTTCAGAAATCACTGAAATCAAGTCTATTTTATTTCGATGGGTTCAAGAAAGGCATTTTCCTGACGAACTGAACAGTTTACAAGCCGGGAAGACTTTATCATCCATCAGCAAAATACTCTCCTTGAATCCTTTCTTGGACAATGATATTTTACGGACAGGAGTACGGATTAGAAGATCCAATTTTCCTTTTAAATCAAAACATCCCATATTATTACCGGGAAACCACAAGATTAGTGCAATGATTATTCAAGAAGCTCACATTGCAAACTTGCATGCCGGATCAACTCTCATGGCTCACATTCTGAAACAATCTTATTGAATTGTGGGTGCTAAGAGATTTATTCGAAAATTTTTTTTTAATAAATTTGTCGTTTGTTGCAGGTATTATTCGAAGTCAGTTAAACAAATGATGGGAGATCTGCCTAAGGCCCGTGCGAGATTAGACGAGCTTTTACAAACTACGGTTGTGATTTCGCAGAATAAATCGACATAAAACTCGCTAAAGGACGTGGGCAAAACACTACTAAAGCTTATGACGCTTACGAAAATGCACAAATTTCATAGGGGGCACGTCGTAAAATTGACGAAGTTCAATAATTTATTAATACAGTTAATGATAGGACCACAGATGAATTATTTTTTAAATACTTCGGAATTTGATACATATAAGCTACATTGACATTGACTACAATTCTGTGCCAAATCGAAGCGATCCTCAATTCCAGACCTTTAGTCTTACCAAACAATAATATTGAATCATTGCATGCTTTAACCCTGTCTCATTTTTTAATAGGCGAAAAGTTAAGTTTCCTTCTGGATGAACTGGCACTCGATGACAGCATGTTCAAAGCATCCGGAAGGGATTTTGGAAAAAGGTGGCACAATGAATACTTACATTCCCTCCAACAAAGAACCAAGTGGAGGAAGCCTGAAGAGAATCTCCAAGTTGGAGACTTGGTCATCATAAAGGAATCCAATTTTCCACCAGCCAATTGGGCCATTAGGCCGAATCTCGGAGGTGCATCCCGGCGAGGACAAGCGTGTCCAAGTGGTCAGAACTTCTAAAAGACTGTTTAAGCGCAATATTTTTAAATTAATTGAGTTATAATTAATTTGGACAGGAGCATGAAATTTACATAGAACTATGTAAATTGCATTTGTTCATAGTGCGCATGTGCGCTTTCTTCTGTTTTTGTATTTAAGGCAAAGTGAAGCCGAAATTTATGTCCTTGTTCTCCATTTGTTTGTAAATAAACAATTTACAACACAGTGGATGTGGATTTACCGAGTATTTTCTGATTTCATCTATCGACACCTTGTAAGTGTGGTACAGTGTTGAATGAAAGAAACCATTTTTGTCATGTATTGTGCAATATTAGTTTGATAATAAGTGTTGATGGAAATTTGAAAAAAATACTAATAATGTATACTTTTAAAAATACAGGAATTCGAAGGATGCTAAAAGTTAAATATAATTTCGAGTATCTTCACAGACTATAGCAAGTATCTCCAAATTAAAGAACAATGGCGTAAATAACTTGCAAAAAAAAAAAAAAAAAAAAAAACCCTTTTTTTTTTACTATTAAAGTTTCTTTTTAAAAATTTAGTCGTCTTTACTATCAATTGTTTTTTTTTTTAACATTAACAATTGAGCGAAATCTTTGACTTCGTTTATATTAAACTAACAATTCTCAAAACCGTGAGTTTGCTGAAACAAAATATTAAAATTTAACAATTGAATAATTAATATTATCAACAAATTTGAGTATAGAATTCAAAAAAATTAAAATTAATGTTATAAACATTACAAATAAAACAAAAAATTTGTCAAAATAATTCATAATTTAATTTTGTATACATTTTAAACAATAAAAACAATACATCTCATTACCTCCTCAGTATAGCATTAAAAGATTTCTGTTTAAATAAAGTAATAAAATTAAAATAAATAATGAATGCCTCTGGCCTTAAAATTTGCTAATTTAATGATAGTTATTAAGCAAAGTATTTAATATTATGATATCCACCACAAAAAAAAAAAAAAAAAAAAAAAGTCAAAATGTTGTAGCAAAGTAATATTGGATACTTTGACTTTATGCATTAATTTAAATCCGTGTAAAAGTCAGTTAGGTTTGTCGCTGTATGGTCATTTTTTCACGCTTTGGGCTAATTAGACCGGGATCTACAGTTTAATGTGGATTCCGAAATACTACTAAACATCCATGCCACCGCCAGGATTTGAACCTGAAACCTGTGGTGCCGGAACACTAGTGAAAAAGTCACGCAGTTTTAAACGTTGAAATACAAAATATCTTAGTAAAAGATTCAAAATGAAACAAAGTTTATAATATTCTTAAATATTTAAAAATATGTATGTAAGATAAGCACATAAATATTACAATGAATTAACAGTTCTCAATTTAAGCAAGCTGCTTTGCAGTTTTAGGCTTTAAATTAGACCAGAACAGAGTCTAATCCATCAGAAAGTAACAAATCCTAAATAAGTTGTATAGTTTTTTTTTTTTTTTTTTTTCATCTCAAGATTTCGAAAATTGAATTATGTAAATTAACAAAGTTGTCAATATAAATAATGCGATACAGAATACGATAATATATTTATATTACTGGTTTTTATACACTCTTGCCCATAAATTAAGGATAATTCAGAATCACACAGAAATTGAACTCTAAAATAAAAATTTCACCTGTAGAATTATCACACACATCTTGAAGAAGAATATGCAAATTACAGGAAACCACCAGATGGCGCGGATAGTACGTCATAATAACGAGAGTGTAAGGGAGGGGTATATAAGGAATGGTGGCAAAGAAGTAAAATTGTTCACAAGCGCTTTAAAAGCCTTTCAGTGCAATAACCGCATAGTTATGGCACAAAGGAAGCATTTGGGTGATTTTTCACGCGGTATAATTATCGGACGACTGGAATGTGGACGTACCCAGCTGGAAGTATCCGAGGAACTTGGAACCGCCCAGAGTGTCATCTCCAGGGTGTCCTCCAGTAAAATTGTTCACAAGCGCTTTAAAAGCCTTTCAGTGCAATAACCGCATAGTTATGGCACAAAGGAAGCATTTGGGTGATTTTTCACGCGGTATAATTATCGGACGACTGGAATGTGGACGTACCCAGCTGGAAGTATCCGAGGAACTTGGAACCGCCCAGAGTGTCATCACCAGGCTTTGGCAACGATTCCAAGATGATTGTAATGTGAGTAGAGGTTACAGCACAGGTCGCCCCCGAGTTACAACTCCGAATGAGGACCAGTATTTAGCAGTTACTGCCAAAAGAAACAGACGGAGCACAGCATCAGACCTGTCTCGTCAGCTCTCTTCAGCTGCCGGTACGACAGTTTCAAGGCAGACCGTGTACAGACGCTTAGGGCACATTGGTCTATATGCTCGTAGGCCTGTCAGATGTGTTTCACTTACCGCAACTCACTGTCGCCTGCGATTAACCTGGAGTAGAGAGCATGCATTGTGGATACCGCAACAGTGGTCTGGTGTGATGTTTTCCGACGAGTCCAGGTTTAGTTCGTAATCTGATTCTCGCCGGAGTTTCATATGGAGAGCGCCAGGTGCCCGTTACCACCAAGAGAACACTATTGAACGACACCGTTACGGTGGGGCAGGATGGCTCGTTTAGGGAGGAATTATTCTGGGTTCAAGAACTGACCTGCATGTTCAGAGTGTAACGATGACAGGACCCATCTATCGGATGTCATTCTGGAACAACATGTACGTTTGTTTCGTGGCGCCATGGGTGATGAATTTCTGTTTATGGATGACAACGCCCGTCCTCACCGTGCAAACATTGTAGACGAATGCCTTCAATTGGATTATATCACCCGTATGGATTGGCCAGCATACTCACCGGACTTGAATCCAATAGAGCATGTGTGGGATATGCTTGGCCGACGAATTGCAGCCCGTCAACCGCCTCCCACCTGCCAACCGGAACTTCGGAGGGCAGTGTTTGATGAGTGGTGTAATATTCCCCAAGATCAGATTGATAATTTGATACTCATCATGCCTAGGCGTTTTAAGGCCTGTATTGCATCGTCCGGGAGACATAATCCCTATTAACCATCATACTAACCATGTTATACTGTTTTTTGTAAATAGGTTCTTTTTTTGAAATTTTCTCCAGGGAGTAAAAATCGCACTTTTTATTAATTATGTCAAACATATAGCATCTTTTTTTGCTCTTTCCTTTTGTTTAATAAATACACTTTACAAATAAGTCAAATTTGTTTTGCTTCTGTCTCCATCTTTGCCTGAACTTCATTATCCTTAATTTATGGACATGAGTGTAATATATTAGCAGATATGACAAAGCTTGGCCGGCTGCAGAAAAAAAAACAATTTGGGTGTAATATTTAAAAAAAAAAATATGGGTGCAGAATTAAAGATTCAAGATTTTAAATATTTTACCTTGAATAATATAAATTGGCTAAATATAATCCGAATAATCATCTTCTTTAAATATAACATATTAAACTTATAATACAATACAGCATTAACTGAAATTTTAAAATTTTAAAAATTATAAATTAAAAAAGATCAAGCTTAAAAATTTTATATTTCTGATGGAAAAAAAATAGCAAATAAAATAATTCCTCCTCCCATTCATTTTGATATTACAATACTTCATTATTCATGGTAACAAATGTGTTTATCATAAATTTAAGACCTCATTTCATCTTTCCCATTTCAATTTTGTAAAAATTTTATTCATTATTTCGTTAACTTATTTTTAACACATATAATATTCTATTTCAGAACATTTACATTTACGAACAAAAGAATACAGAAAAGTGCATTCATTGACTGTTTTCGAATAATTGAATATTCACACTGTTTAAAAATACGTTACAATAACAAATTGTAATAAAAATAAATTGTTTCAATACACTGATATACCAATTTAAATTTTTAAAGCATTATAACAATATAATGACTTGTTATTGTTATAAAAGTGTATTTCATCGTTATATTACATTAAAATTACATTTATTTCATTAAAAAAGGATTCAATTAGAATATTTTCGAGTTCAGCGCACATTTCTCCTTCTTATTGTGTATGAACTCACTAGATAGAATTTAGAGTGTCGTCCTTTTTTTTATTTAAATTGCTTGTGCTAGTTATGTGTGAAAGATAAAAATAAATCATTTGATTTATTTTCTGTCTAATCTAATGCATTGTGTTAAGTGTATTGTGTGTATATGATATTGTATGATATTGGTGGGGTCCTTAGCTTAATGTTGTTAACTCAATTTATATGGTCATTCATTTAATTCCTTGTACGCATTTATTCTAACTTAATTCTTTTTACAGTATCTAATTTTAATATAATAAATCTAATATTTATGACTGTAACATGCATGATTATTTATTCCTGCAGACATTACACACTCCACGCTGATTGTCGTTTAGGTAAAATTTTTACTTACTGGGTTAACACAACGCAATTAATTCCCTAATAGTGTCTGATTTGTTTTGCTTTAGATTCGAGATTATAGCTAATAGTATAAATAATTAAATTACTAGATAGCAACACGACACAGCACACCACGGTAATCGAAGAAAACAGTCCACATGACCTTGATTTTTGAGCGACTTTGGCATCACCTTTCACTATATTTGCTCGATTGATCTGTTATTTGCTGGTCGTAAGCATAAATCCAAGTCTCATCTCCAGTTATTATTGCATTTTATTTCCAGTTATGATGCATGATGCCTTTTCTGATAGTCAGAAAGTATTGTTTTACACACTTCAACTCGACGATGTTTTTCCAAACAATCCAGTGTTTTTGGTACCAATCGAGATTTTACGCGTTTGAGGCCCAAACCCTCTTTTAAAATTAAATTGACTGATCCTTCTGAAATTCCAACATCATCAGCAAGGTCTCTAATTGTAAATCTCCGGTTGCAAGCACCAAATCTTTAAATTTTTGGACGTGAGCTACGTCGGTTGAGGTGGAGGGTCGACCAGAGCGCTCTTCGTCTTCAACGAGTTCTCTACCTTCTTTCAACTATTTATACCACTTGTAAACATTTTTTTCCAATATAATTTGCTCACCGAATGCCTTCTGCAACATTCTATACGTTCAAAATCGCCGGAATCAATTTTAGTGTCTCACAAAGCCAAGCGTAAGTAGAAGGATAACACTTCACATGAGGATTTTCAGTTTCCATACCATGGAATTTCGTATGGAAGAAATTCAACAGTGCTCTAATGAGTTAAAGTAACTGTCAACGGGAAATATTCTACCTCAATCGCTACAGATTATCTATATTTCTTAAATCAGTGGCGGTAATCCGTACTTCGATTAGCAGTTAAATAATTTTTTTAATTTTATAATACAAAGTTCACAGGGACACATGGGAATAAGTAAAAGTAATAATAATTTAAGACCTTGATCTGTACAAAAAAAATCTCGAGCTACTCAAGGCAGTTGTCGAACAAATTGTGTGTATAAAAGCGTTGTTAAGTAAGAGATCAAGGAAGCATTCAAAATATTAACACCTTAAACAAATCAACATTAATACGTTTGCTTGGGCTTCAGCTTGTTATTTAGAAAAAGCAAGTTAAAAATAATAGTTACTTCTATTACACAATAACTGTGTTTATAAAAGTCAATATCAGGTATGAACATTTTAAAGTCGTTCTTAATTTCATTTATTTCATAAATAACATTGCTAATTTATATAGCATATCTTAGATTTCACTATTTTCCTCTTCAAAATAATTGAATATACATATATATTGAAAAATTTTTTGACCACTGAGTTAATTAAAATTTCAATTGCTCAAAAAGATGATACAAATAAATTGATATTTTACTATAGATATCAATAAAGCTCTTAACTATTTCTAAAATAAATATATTTAGAAGGTTAAAACTATGAATTGTAAATAAATTCTAGGAAAATAAAATGTGCATAAATTTTCAATTACTTGACAACTTCGCTGAAATGTTCTGATGTTTATAGATGTATTTCATCACATAGTAATGAAATATATGTACTGAGGATAAATAAAGATTTCAATACATGTCGTTTCAAAACGTATCTAGATACGTCAATATGATATCAACTTGAAATAAAGCGAAGCACTGAAAATGTATGCAGCTAAGATTTATGTTTCGTTTCAATTTACATCCAAAAGACTTTTGTCAATTTTTTTGTATACTTCCATTTTTTAAAATACTGTAACTGTCTGTCACTTTGCATTTATTGAACATATTTCAATTTCGTCGATCATCATTTGATAGGTAGAATAAATTACAAAACAGAAAAAAATGAAGGGATTAGTTTTGAAAGGTAATGCTATGCAGATTTATTGTTTTAAACTAGTATATTAAAAATTGTTTTACAACTTTACATATGCTGTGGTTCTAATTCACCTGGCAATACAGACACTCTAAATCTTTATGCCATAAGCAAGGGCTGCATCACTGTTATTCATTTAGCACTATACAGGGGGCACGTGTAGAAGATGGGCTACGGACGCGAGCAATACTGTCCCCATAACGCTCCTACAGTCATATGAGACAGGGACCTACGGTTCAAAGTGGATTCTGAACCACTACAAACATGAATGGCACCGCCGGGACACGAACCCGAAATCTGTGCTACTGTGGTACCAGCCACTCGGCCATCAGGCCCCACAATTTTACATATAATTACAGTTATGCTCGACGTTCGAATCGTACTACTCGTAAGTTAAATGCACGTTTTGATCTCAAAAATCTGTACAGAAAACACTCAATGTGAAATATCTCAGTGTGAAATGTGACTCGAATAAAAATTGTTTGCATTCAAATTAAAGCAGTCTGTGTTAGCTAAATAGTTATTTATGTTTTCATTTAAAAAATTATTTCATGTTATGAATATGCATTATAAATAGTTTTGTAATTTTAGCTGTTCAATAAAATGGATTTAATATTATATTGATATTTGATTTTGTACTTTTATGTATAATGTTTTAAATTTTTTTTATATTTCCAATGGCAGGCTACAATAAGTAATAAATTAAAAATAACACAAAAATATAAGAACAACAACGCAAAAGGAAGGAAATCGCATAGTAACATGTTTAGCCCCTAACGACCCTACATAGTAACGACCTACATAGTAGAGGAAACAAGTGCAGGGCAGACAGGAAGGTGGGATGAATCCATGTCCTCTCCCAGATTGCAGAGCATGCATTTTGGGGTTTCAAATATTATAATTTAGAAAATGTGATTGGCCAAACAATCATGGTCCTTCAGGAGTCTGAAAAGGGCAACAGCTTTAAACCTGGGTGTTTTAAAATAATTTGTTAGAAAAAAAGTTAAATCTTACGTATTATATGCATTACTTCAAAGTTATTTGAAGAGAGGCTGTTTATAGAGAATGAGATTCTATTTATATTTACCAGATGAATCTTTGTAATGGTCAAGCTCTATTGATACGTATTTTATTTATACTACACAGGAATTGGATTGTGACTGCTTAGCATGGTGCAACAACGCCAGATAATAACTTGGAGTCTATGACGAAAGAATATTTGCATTAAAGACAAATTAAACATCACTGCAAAACTTCTTAAGGATTTTAGAAAACAGAAAGAAAATGAGGAAAGTAAGAACTACTTTATTATCGATGTTTTAATTTTTCATCTTCCGGTTTACCTTAAAAAATAATAGCAATAATCATTAATAATAATAGTAATTTTGACAAAAATAATCCTATCATATTTAAAGAAATATTATTTAAAGAAAATGCATTTTTAAGTAAAATAAAAAAGAGCTTGCCTTTTATTTGATGAAATATTCATAAATTCAAGTATCTCTTATAAATGTGCTTTAATTATGGATATGACTGATAATTCTGTAAGTGAAGCTACAGTTATTCAAACTTTTATGAAAATATCGATGTTTCTTTAACGCAAAGTTATGATTACAAAATAACACTAAAAATAATTGCTGATGTATTGTATTTAAATAATCTTAGTGTTTTAAACCTTTTGAAAGAACCGAAATTTGATTGTTTTGGGGCTAATATCAGATAGTAATAAAATAGAAATATGTTTACTAACATGCGTAATAGTAATTTAAAAAGCTGCATTCAAAATTTAGTTCAGCCAGAAAGAAAATTCTTTTATTTGTACACTGCGCTCTTAATAAAAACCATTTGAAATTAATTGGATGAAACAACAACGGTAGACCAAATTCTTTATTTCTGAATCTAAATGATTTTACAAAAGTTTGTTTGGCAAGTATTCAGTCTATAAAAAATTGTTTATAAATTTGAGAAAGCATCATTTGTAAAAATTCACTTAAATTATCACAAAAAGTACTTTATACATCTTCATTTGAGAACCGAAATGTTTTATCTGCTTTAATTTCCATTGTTTTATCTGCTTTAATTTCCATTGTTTTATCTTTAAATATATATGTTTTATTGATTTTATAAACTAAAATGGTGGAAAAAAATTAATAAAAAATACTCAAAAAGTTTAGAATTGAAGGTTTACTTCTACAAATCAATAGAAAACATTAGTGATAAATATTTGTTTTTAAAAAGATTTAAAGCTTAGCTTTGTTCATGTGAAAATTAAAATTCTTTAAAACTGTCAGAACAAAAATAATTGGAACTAACTGGTAGAAGTGGATGTTTACTAAAAACACTAATCATATTATTAATTTCATTACTGAATGGTTAATAAATTGCATTTTTGAAATATATAATGCATTGTTAGGAAAATTTCAAACAGACCCTTTAGAAGATCGATTATAACATCGACAGATGTCAGGAGGAATTACAATTTGTCTTGCCAGTAAGTCTTTTTGAATCGGAGGAATATTAAAAACATTTATTGAATGCAATAGTATTCAGGAAAAAGCATTAAAATTAAAATCATTAAAGTGTTTTAAATCGGATAAATTCTCTAGTCAATCTGATATCGCTGGTACTTTATATGAAACTTAATTCCTGTGTTGAACTGATCTCGGGGGGTAGCGGGTAAGTAGTTTTTAGTTTGCATAGGAGGATTTGTTGGAAGGCAAGTTTTTAAAAAAATTAATTGGGTGTTATGTTGAGAGCTATTAGTTTCAAATAAGAATCGGAAATGCGAAACAAATAATTGTGGAATGAAATTTTATTTAAATATTATTAACAGAGGTAATTTAAAATGGGCAACATTATTTGTTGCTGACATCATTGACATTATTTTTAAAAACGTATTTGACATAAATATGAAAGTACATTTTTAGAGTGTTGTAAATTAAAAACCTTTATTGGAACAATAAACTTTTTAAAAGTTGGATTTCATATCTTTGATTCCAGGATCTGAATGTATCTGTACAACTTACGCAGAAATTTTAATTAAGCATTGTTTATGTGCCTCAGATAATATTTTTATGTATAGCTACGTTCAGGTAAGAAATGATAAAGTTAAGAAACTGAAAAGTTAAAAAAAAATAGCCTTTAAAAATCAAATAATGCTTTTTTTTCCAGTTTGAAAATTTGTAAATATTATGTTTGGAATTCACACGGTGATAGCACTCGTTCACACACATTTACTCATTGCTCGTATCTCCTCGAGGAGTTGGATGAACATTTTGGAACAGAGTATTTCGACAGAACCGACAAACCTCGGGAAGAAGCTGTTACGGAATTTAGACCTGCGGTTGGCCATAACTATTTGGAGCGCCGCTCTGTGGAAAAGACTGTTTGGAGAGCCGCTCATGGATAGGCACCCTATAGCATGATGTCCTTGCGTGGGGACTCCGAGGTGATAAGGTATTGGAGCGCTAGAACTTAGCTGATGAAACATAGACTACTCTCTCTCTCTCTGTCTCTCTCTCTCTCTCTCTCTGTCTGTCTCTCTCTCTCTCCCTTTTATTTATTTCGTGTTTGTCCTTTTCTTTTACCATTGAAATAAAAAAAATAATTGAAATTCATTTTGTTCATGTATTTTGTGTTGTAGTTGTTGTCGTGTCCCTCATGCAAGGAAGGAAGACGGGTGCAACTTTTATTCTGATGGAGCACCCGTAGGTAGAAGTCTGACTTTGGCTCCGTGACGCTCTTATAGTCATAGGAGACCGGGACCTACGGCTTAAAGTGGATTCCGAACCACTATAAACATCCGTGGCACCACCGGGACTCGAACCCGAAACATGGCACCGAGCGCTGGGCACCCGGCCATTCAGGCCCCCCTGTATTTTGTGTGTTTGCATTATACTAAAATATTTGATAATCTCAAAATTTAATACTATGCATTTAGAATTCATTGTGTATATAATTGCATAAATTTTGCTTTTGAACTAGAATATTAGCTTTTTATTGTTAGAAGTTTTCAGATTAACTATTTTGTATTCATAATATTAATTATTTAGTATTTAGATATGATTGCTTGTAAAATTAATAAAAAGGGATAATATCTCAACAATTAATTTTTGTTTTTGTCTAATTCAACCATTAATTAATCTGTAATTGTTTAGATTAGCAAATTTTTCAATGAAACAAAGTTTTCATGCTATAAATGTAAATATAGAAAAGCATTTCTGTAGCATGAATGTTTTTTTAATTGTATTATAATGATGTATCAATATAAAAATTCTTTGTTGTAATAAGTAATTTGCTGACATTCAAATAAAAAAAAGTACAGGACTGCACTTACTTTTTCCTCTAAGAGTTAAAGTTTATTTATTTCAAATTCTTTAGCTCAATTTTTATATAATTTTTAATTAAAGTATAACACCACAAATACATGAATATGTAAGTAGAAATTTGAAAATATATTTTGTAATATGTTATATAATATCATCGCAAATTGGCGCAACAGTCCTATGCCCAACAGCCATATTAGACCGGCACCAGTTAGCTACGGTTTAAAGTGGATTCTGTACCACTACACACATCCATTGCTTACATATATATATATATATAATCTATTTATACTACTTATTTTCTTAATTTATTTATAAATGAACAACTTTATTAAGAGAATTAGTTCTACAACTAGAAAATTTTTGATAGATCATTGTGAATAAAATAAAAAATCCTAAATAATTAAGATGAGGATATTATCATACTTTATAAAATATTACATTTATATAAAAAAAAATTTGTATATAATACAATTAAAAAAATTCTTAATAAGGTTCTATTGATTTAAAAAATCTTGAATGTTAAATGCCATTTCTGAAATCACAAACGTCTGGAAGAAGTAGAAAACTGACGATGACATCACAAAATCAGCATTGATGCCCTGTCGAAAGCGATAAAAGAAGAACTTTGTTGGTCCCAATGCAACATAAGTATTTAAATTAATAATTGGGACACCGTATTCGTAACATCAACAAACAGGCTATTCAGATTGTTTCATATTTATAAATTCCATACATGTGGAATAGTGGCGGTGGCATGGATGTGTGTGAGTGATTCGAATCCACTTTACACTGTAGGCCTCGGTCTGTTTAGTCCTCGTGTGCACAAGATGACCGTAGAGCGGCAAACCGAAAAAAAAAACCCAATCCATACATATAACATTGAAAAGCGATACAGCTAACCCTAAATGTCTCCTCGAAACAGTGACTTCTGTCAGAAAACAACGCTTTCTTTCCATCATACGTCTGCAGTGAATTCGTGGCCTTCATAAGCTATCATATTACAAAAGAATGTGTAATAAAAATCGTGCTGTCAATTCTATTGCAGCGTTTTAAAGTAAAGATACTTTTCGTACAAAATGATCTTTTATTTTAATGTTTTATTGCATTGCACCAAATGTGATTTGCTGTAATTGCACATTTATTTTGATCCTTGATTTACTTCCTCACTAATGTAAACTGAAGCATAAGCATAAATAAAAGTTTAACGAATCTCCAGAAATATTCGAAATTTTCATTGCTTCTTGAGTTTGAAGCAGGAAAGAGATCTTTCCCGCCTGCTTTCTGATCTTCTTAGTATCAACGCGGCAATCGGCGCTGCTGCAGCTGCTGGATGCGCGAAGAAAATCCATTACCAAAATCTTTCCAAATATTTCTAGCGGGAGACACTGACATTGTTTAAATCTCGTTTCGAGTCGATCGTTTCGAAACATGATGCATAGAAGTCGATTTTTATATACTCCCTTCCCATTTCCCTGCGATCTATCATTGAGGGGATTAGGCACCATTCTCCCAGTGAGAGTTACCTTATCGATGAAAGACGAAACTGGAAAAGAGGGGGAAAATACTTCAAAGGGAACGAGAACAATTATCAGTTTTAGGTTTTTTTTACATTTTTTTTAAGAATGAAAAGAACACGAGCAACAAATAAATACCATGAGAATGTCCTTAGATGGGTGGGGGTTCCCCGAATGGGGGTCCTGAAATGACATCATCGAGAAGAAAAATGGGGATAGTTATGCCAAAACCACTTATTCTGGGCTCTCGCCCAGCGGACACTGTTACAGTGGAACACTCCGAACAAATTCGCATCGTCTAGTCAAAAAAGACAATGACAGAACTTTTCCTCAGGTTGCACAGTCTGCAAAAAGGCACTGATGCCTACATTTCTAGAAAATATTTCTTCCGAAAGATTTTAAGAGGAAAAAATCTCTATTACACCCTAAAAACTATCAATTGCAAAGCTACAATTAATTCTCAAAAAGCCGAAATTTTGGCAGACTGCTTAATAAGGAAAATAACATTAATGATCCTCAGAATACTAAAGCTGCTTATGACTCTATCTCTTAACTTCAACTGCATACATTTTAAGTCTAAAAATTGTTAATACTAAAGCTTCTACTATTATCGATTTTTGTATCAGTGATTTAAAGATTAACAAAACCCTGGTATGGATACTATTACAAATAAGATGCTGAAAAATCTCTCCTATAAGCTATTTAAAATTTTCCAAATTGAGCTGAGGCTGAAATTTATTATTCTTATTTCCCCGATTGTTGGAAAGAGCTGAATTTTGTCCATTCATAAGAAAGTGTAAAGATCCAACTTCCCTTCTAGCTACAGGCCCATTTCTCTTTCTTTTCTTCATTAAGAATTAATAGAGAAGGTCATTTTGACTTATCTAAAAATGAAACTAAACAAAAACCTTCTCATTCCCCAGCAATTTGGCTTTACTAAAAAAATTATCTACAACGCATCAACTCCACTTAATCTCACTGAAACTGTTTCCGAGGATTTTCCTCGAAATTAGATACTGCTGTGGTTTTCCTTGATGTAGCAAAGGCATCTTGATAGAGTTTGGTCAATGTGGTTAATCCATAAGTTAATTATTTTCAACTTTTCTCATTTTCTTACAAAATTATTCAAATTATCTTACTATTAGAACTTTTGTGGTCTCCATTGGTAACACAGATTCTTCTGTTCAAAAATACAGGCTGGTGTTCCCAAGATTCAATGCTTGGACCATTTCTCTACAATCTTTACGTTAATGATATTCCGTAAATTTATAATGTGAAAATCAGTCTTTGCAGATGATACAGAACTCCTCACTCAAGTTGTAAACATTTTATCATTAGTAAAACTCAGAATTATATTAATCATCTTGAACAATGGCTTATAAAATGGAAAATTCAATTAAACGTTGAGAAAACCGAAGCAGTACTATTCACGCGTAAAAAGGGTTCTTACCACTCCTTCTGTCAAAATTTATAATAATCCTATTAATTGGCTGGGCAAACTAAATATTTGGGTGTAATCTTAGATCGTAAATTAAATTATGCTCCTCAGATTAACTATCTTAGGGGATAAATTTAATAGATGCATTTGTGTACTGTATCCACTCATTTGTAGGAATTTACCATGTCCTTGAAAAATAAAAGTTAATTTATCTTGTTTACTTGCGTCCAATACTTGCATATGCGAGTCCTATTTGATCTACCCGTGGAATTTCGAGATCATACAAAAAAGACTTGAAAATAAAATCCTACGTATGATTGCAAATTCGCCTTGGTTTTTCCGAAAGGAGGATATCAGACATGCTCTTTTCCCCTCCCAAGCTAAACAATTTGTGTATAAAACTGCAAAAAAATTTATAATTCCATTCCAAATATTAAGAATTCCGTTTGAATGATCTAAGCAACTATGTTACGACATTTCGATTTTAAAAATCGCAAAAGACCTCGCGCTGTTCTGAAGACATTCATTAACATTCCGATGTATCCTCCTTTCCGAATGACCATGCAGTTTCTTCACTGAGTCACAATTTCCCCCTCCAATCGTTATTGTTTGTTTCTATTGTTTATCTTTTTATTACCTACTTGAAATTATAATAATATAAAAAAAGAAAAATATATATATGCAGAATTTTTTCTTTTTAATTTAATTAATTAATTAATATTTCGAATAATTAATTTTTTTATAAATTAATAATATACTTGTATTGCTTTTTTTTATCTAATCAATGGGCTTAAAGCTTAAGAAATTTCCTTTACTCACAAAGCAGGAGATAGAGGTTGCTAAGCAAACTAAGGTTCTCCATTAATCTGGCAAATCGTCGTCATAAAAGGATTTTTTCTAAACTATTTTATTAAAAAAAAATTAGCATCAATAACAAGCAAAAGGAATGTTAAATGAAATAATAATTGTAAAATTTCTTCAAAAACCTTAGTATAAAAAGATAAAATATTATCCTATCAACTTTTTAAATACCATTTTCTCAAAAAAAAAAAAATTGTAAATCCTGCTTTTGTGTAATTAATAAAAATAGGGTGTTTTTGGTATTAACAACAAAACTAGCTAAATAGATTCAGTGGCTAATAATTAAATATTGTTATGCCAACGTTTTTCTATATTAGCTAAGAATAAGATAAAAATCATATTTGCCACATGTTTTAATTGAAATATTATACTGTTAATTTTACTGCATGTTAACATTTATAAAATATTTAGGTTTTAATTTTATGATTTCAATTATTTTCACATGAAAATATTTGAACATAAATCATTTTTTTATTTCTACCCTCATATTTTTTTTTTTTATTTCTTTATTAAATTATTATTTATTCACTCCATTTAATTAAAATAAAAAAAGTTTTAAAATAATTATTTTCAAACAGATGTTAATATAATAACCAATTTCACTGCAATGCAAAATTTTACTTATTTTGAAAATTTTTGTGTTTAAATAAATAATCATATATTTCATGTTTTTAAAAACAATACTAAGATGTTTCCATATTACTTTAAAGGCAAATGGAAGTAAAATATTTTCATTATGAAAGGAACAATGATTAAAAAAATATTTCTTCAAAATTCTATTGAAAAGTAAAGTAAATACAGTGGGCCATAAAATTGAGTATACACCTTAGAAACTTAGAGACATTTCGCAATTACAAATTAAATATTGCTTTAAGATGATTGAATTTTTTTTACCTTATATACTTTAGTCTATGCTTTTTACCGTACTATACTTATAAAATTGTTACGTTTATTAATTTTTCCAAAAAAATAAAAGATCTGAGATGAGAGGAAAACAACACCCCAAAATAAGTATTCACCATTATTAATTTCCTTTTAAAGTACAAATTAATATTTTGTTCCATAACCTTTTGCTTGAATTACAGCTTGTAATCTTCTGGACATAGATTCTACTAGTGTTTTAGTGGTTTCAACAGAAATTTTAGCCCATTCTTCTCTCAGAACCTTCTTGAGAACTTCCTTGTGATTTCGTGCTCATGTACAGCTTTCTCTAATTGCGACCACAGATTTTCGATGACGTTTAGGTCTGGAGACTGGGCTGGAGTGTGTAATTGCTTCTTGCAGTGGTACAGCAAGTATAACTGTACAATCTTCGCTGTATGCTTGGGGTCGTTGTCCTGCTGGAATATGAAGCTTGACCCAAGCCCCAACTTACTGGCACTTTTTTTCAAGTTATCATTTAAAATCCCCAAATATACATATTTGTCCATAATACCATCAATAAACGCAAGCTCTCCAACTCCTCCAGCCGACATACAACCCAAAACGAAGACAGATCCACCTCCGACCTTGACTGTCTTAATGGTGTTTTTAGGTGCCAGTGCTTTCCCAGCTTCTCTCCATATTTTAAATCGTCCTTCGCTTCCGTAAAGATTAAACTTATTTTCATCAGAAAATATTGCAGTGTTCCAGAAAAGAAATAGGCTTTAAGCGATGTTCTTTGGCGAAAATCACTCTCTTTTGTCTATTCACATACTTGATGAGTGGCTTTCGTATTGGTGTACGGCCATGAAACCCATATTGGTGAAGGGTACGTCGAATTGTTTCAACTGAGATCTTTTTCCCGATTGTAGAGGACATCGATAAAGCTAGTTTAGAGGCACTCACCCTCGGATCTTTCTTTACTGAGTGAATGATCTTCCTCTTCGCTGTAGTACTCAGTATTTCTTTACGTCCTCTTCCAGGAATATTGGCCACAGATCCAGTTTTTTTATACTTCTGTAGTATTTTTTGGACATAACCATGAGTTACACCAATCAACGAAGCGATTTCTCGAAGAGATTTGCCCTCTTTCGACCATTTTACAACCAATAAACGCTCAAATTCAGTAGTTTCTCTACGAGAGCTCATTTTACGATTTTTAATGAAAAAAATACTATTTAAAAGCGTTGAAGTGTAATAGCACGTGTTATAAGCAGCAGATACTCCTGAAACTCTTTAAAGAAAATTTGAAACTAAAAAAAAAAAGTGGTGGCATAATTTACAAATATAAGAAGTGTATACTCATTTTTGTGGCATGGTTTTCTATCTTTTCTTCGAAACGCTTAACTTTTTCGTAATAAATAAGCTAACTATAGAATTGTGTTATTATAGGATGGTAAAGCAGAGGTTAAAGTATCTAGGATACAAAAATTTGTCTATTTAGATGAATATTTAATTTGTAATTGGAAGAAGTCTAAAAGTTTTAGAGGTGTATACTCAATTTTGTGGCTCACTGTATATGCGTAGACAATAAAGTAACACGTATGAGTGATTTAACGGTATTTGTTTCAATAATCTGTTTGCACCAGTTTTGAATTTATTGTCACATTTTTTAAATTAATTTGCAGAAGAAAGATCAAATTAAAAGAAAATATACAGTGGGTACAAAAAGTAATTGCACACATACAGTTTTGTTTACAATTCATAAAAAAATGCATTAAAAAGTACAAAAATGGGCATTTTAAAAACACAATAACCTTATTCATCTAAACTAATTTTAAAAATACAATAATACAAGTAAAAAAAAATTTTTGCAATAAAATTAAAATATCTCACGTCAAAAAAGTATTTGCACACTCAACTCAACTTTAGGAAATTTGCATTTTTTTGCTAATTATTTGATAGTCATCCGCAGTAAATAACATACGTAAGACGACTATAAAACGAGGTAGTGTTGATACTTTATCAGCTGATTGTTGATTTCAATTTGTAATGGCACCTAAGAAATCTGAATTGCCGATCTCGTTGCGAGATAAAATTGTTTCTCTTCGTGAAAATGGCCTAAGTTATCGAGAAATAGGTAAAAAAGTAAATGTTTGCTTTTCTACTGTTCGGTACATTATAAAACGTCACAAAGGAAGAGGATCTACATCAAATAACTTGCGTTCTGGGCGCCCAAAGAAACTTTCACAGCGAAGTAAGCGAAAATTATAAGAGAGGCATCAAAAAATCCATTTGTTAGTGCGATAACATTAGCCAATGATGTCGCTTCAACATCTGGAGTTCAAATTAGTGCCCAAGGTATTCGAAATGTCCTGCACGATGCACAAATTTATGGGAGATCTCCAAGGAAAAACCTTTTATAAATGAACGAAATAGACCGAAGTGACTCGAATTCGCTAAGAAATATATCAATATGCCAATTGATTTCTGGAAAAATGTCATATTCTCCGACGAGAGTAAGTTCAATATATTTAAATCAGATGGCAGCAAATTAGTTTGGAGAAAGCCTTGCATTGCTTTCTATACCAAAAATGTATTACCTACAGTTAAACATGGAGGAGGCTCTGTTATGGTTTGGGGGGTGCATGGCTAGCGAAGGAGTAGATAATTTGTGTTTCATTGATGGGAATATGACAGCTCGAACCTATATTGATGTGTTGCGAAATAACTTTCCACAAAGTGCAATAAAATTGGGTATCAGTGATTCGTACTATTTTCAGCAAGACAATGATCTCAAGCACACTGTCAGTATCAAGCACACTGCCAGTTGCTTTATAATCTACCCAGAAGACTTGCTACTCCACCACAATCACCAGGCTTAAATCCTTTGGAAAATTTGTGAAATTCTTTGGATTTAAAAGTAAGAAAAAGAAGATTTCTAGCAAATCTGCACTTAAACAAGCTCTTAATGAAGAGTGGTCAAATATTGCCCCTACTGTTACTGAAAATTTAATTAAATCAATGCCAGCAAGATTACAAGCAGTAATAGATGCTAATGGAATGTATACTAAATATTAGTTATTTGAAATTTTCTTATATATTATATTTCTTTTGTATTCATGCGGGTGTGCAAATACTTTTTTGACACGAGATATTTTAATTTTGTTGCAAAAAAATTTTTTATTTATATTATTGTATTTTTTCTGTTTAATTTAGGTGATTAAACTTATTCTACTTTGGCAATACCAATTTTTTGTATTTCTTAATGCTTAATTTTATGATTTGCAAGCAAAAATGTAAGTGTGCAAATACTTTTGTACCCACTGTAATTAAAAGTTGTTTACATTTCTAGAATCAATAATAGAACTTGATATTACGTTTTTAGAATCTGTGCCAACAAGCTCATTTAGCTAATAAAACAAGATAAATAAAATTTCTAGCCTTCAAAGATTAGTAATGAAATTAGAGATTACACATAAAAAAAAGCCTCAAACAATTATTTTATTTTCTAAAATAAACAAAAACTAGAATTTTCTTTAGAAGTAGCTTTGTAAAATACGTGAAACCATTTATTGATTTTTATTCATATCATACCGATTTCCAAATAAGTTAATATTTAAAAAAAAAATTGTTAGCATTTTGAATGAAAGAATGTCTTTGTCGAACATATTTTGCAGCATGTTTAAAATGGTAACTATTTAATTATCCAAAATCAATCTTTTGTTAAATGATATAATTTTATTTTCTTAGATTATTACCTGTAAATTCTTTTGGTCTTAAGTATTACATTTTTTTTTCAAGTGCCATTAAGTACTTCTTAATACAATACGATTTGCAACTTCGACATTTTAAAAATTATATAAATTGAATGATTGTCCCATATCTAAGTTACTGAATGCTGAAAGAGATATGAAAAAATTTGTGATTACTTTTTAACTATTTTGTTTGAAAAAATTACGATAAGAGTTTTTAAAAAAAATTATAATTTTTAAGAAAAGCTACTAAAAGATTTTTAAACATTCATCTAAGTCGTTTTTTATATTTTCAATTTGAGTTTATAAGACATAAACATATTTTTACTTTAAACTAAGTGCTTGGGACGTAAAAACATACTTTTGTTTTTGAGGCATCTAGATGTCTTTGCACTCTACACGTCAATGTATTACTCGTCAGGGACATAGTATTCCAATAAGGAATGCACAAACTGTAATCCGATGAGCAGAGTACATATAAGGCCTTCGAAAGAATTTTCGAAAAATACCTGCTTCGCAATAATAAGGAAATATAAGGAATGAGTTTCATAAGGAAAAAAAAAAACGTGCGTTAATTCCCTGTCTATAATAAGCGGTTTATGCTTAAAAACCAGAATTTCGTGGCATAGATTATAAGCTACTGCGCACAATCTGTGGTCATTTTTTTTTTTTCGAAATCTTCGTAAAAATCCAATTCTATAAGATCTCCACCTAAAGATATTTCCTGCCGAAAAAAAGTGCCAGAACCATATTCTGAACAAAAATTAATTGACATGACAATTGTGAGTAATGGAAGACTGGTGTTTTTTTTTACAAATGTGATGTGCATTCTACATCTGTGTGACTGTGGAAGAAAAAGCTATGAAATAAAATTAAGGATAATATCAAAGATCAAATTAATAATGAGTTGTGTTACTGATCCAGATTCTCATCTCTTCAATAAATAGAGTTAAAAATCGTCATGAAAAAAAAAATATTCTTTTTTTTTTTTTGCATTCATCATAATTAATAGAAGCATATCCTTTTTGCAGATTCCATTTTTTAAATTTATAGCATTAAAAGTTATTAATTATTAGCATTAAAATTATTATTTTATACGTATTTGTGACATAAAAACATACTTTTGTGTTTCGTGACATCTACAAGTCTTTGCATTCTACAAGTAAAAAAAAAAAACCGACAATTTTTTCATAACGATATGCAACTCTCCTATTTATTGGATAAATGAGAATCTTGGCCTAACACAATTCATTATTAATTTTATCTTCTGAGCTTTTTTTTTTTAATTATCCTTAACTTCATTTCAGAGCTTTTTCGTCCACAATCACACAGATGTAGAATTAACTTAGCATTAGCAAAATTCCATTAGTATTTCATTATTCACTATTGATATGTAGCAACAAAAATGTTCTATAAAACTGAAAATCAGTTTTTTACTAGGGTATAAAAACAAAACTTGTATGTCGAATGGTATGCTAAAGGCATGATCAGATCACTCACCCGCAGACTGTACGGCTCTGGGGATAGATGACAAGCAGAAAATTACAATACCTGATAAACGAATTACTGTATGCTGTGACCATCACTGTCCCGTTGAGCAACTTGGTAATTGATGCACATAAATTAAGGCATAAAACCTCCTAATTTCTGAAAAAGAGGCAGCAACACACACAACTAATGAATTCGAATAAACACCTTTTTCCCGCTAATTGACTCTGCGTGTTGACACTGAGTTAAGAATCAGATTTAAATCCATTATTTGAATAAATATTTTAGCACAGTTACAAAAACAAATCATATGGTAGTAGCTTCCTCTGACTTTTTATAGAATTTAAAATAGTCTGAAATGCAGTCGTATGTTTAGAATCATATCAAGTTTTATTCAAATGAATTAAAACTCTGCTCAATTATTAAAACTTCCAAATTTTTTTCAAATTTAACTATTTGAAAAATAATTGATTCCAACAGTTTTTAAATTTTGTATATCCTAATAATACTCACTATTCCAATACGTCCCTGAAATAAAATATAAAACCATTTCAACCAAATGTTCACTTTGTGAAATATTGCAGTAAAAGTTCTTTAATAATAATTAGTATCAATGTATTTTCATTAAATAACTGAAGTATGATACTTCTTTTTTTAGTGTAATGGCCTATTCTAAATTTCAAAAACGCCTCATTATTGGCGATGCCGTTTCCTTTATTATTTATAATGATCATGTTTTTTTAATAAGATTTTAAAAACATTTCGTCAATTAAGGATGGTATATTCAAATTATTAACCTTTATGCGTTGTAAATACGCCCCCAAACCTTTTTTAAAGTAACAATTCCAATAAAATCTAAATGCAAGCAACATGTCTTCTTTTTATGGATGTAATTGGGCAAGGCAAATAACAAGCAGAACAGTTAGGAAATAAAGGTTTGCGAAAATTCAAGAAGTCTTGCATTACACACTTCTTTGTATTATTAAGGTAAGAATTTCCTGAGTGTCCATTTGCTAAACTTATTCCTCATGATGCAGTTGCTTGAGAAGCCTATTTAACTGTAAGTCAATTAAGCAATTTTCAGAGGAGATAAATTGGCTACTAGCGATGTGTAAACGTGAAAATATTTTGCTATTATTTGTAAATTCATAAGTCATTTGTTATTTTGATATATAGTGACTGTTAAATCATCATTTTATCAATTTTAAATTAGTTTTTTAGTTAATTTACTGCTTGATTGTTGTGCATTGCTTCCAAATTCTAAATCTGAATTAATATTATTTAATGATATGAGAAGATATAATATGAATGATGAAGAAAATGAAGAACGATGAAGAATAATATGAGAAGACTTTAAAAACAGGAAGCATTTCAGTTTAAATTATAAATTATAAAACTTCTTAATAAATCATTTTGCTTATATAATGCAAAGTGAATATAGTTTTAAACATTTTACTATCTCTTCCTGAACATTGATTTTACCAACTACTTCGTTTAGTATGAATTTGTTCATAGCGTGTATAGTTATTAAATATTTGCCTTATTCTGTTAAAGAGTGCTTATTAAATTTATTGACGAACTTTAGATACAAAGCGAATTTCAATGAAATTACGATTTTTTAATAAATAATATGCAATTAATTCCTATTATTCATATATATTTGAATATATTTCGTAAGTATATGAAAAAAAAAGGTCTTTATATTTGCTTATTTATAACTTCCTGGTCGATCCATTATACAAATAAAAATAACTATTTAGAACACTGAAAACAAGACAGCCCAATAAGCTAATTTCTTCTTCATTTTTCTTAAATAATAAATTATTGTTATAATTCATGAACATTTATTATTTTTAAATGTTTAATTAGAGAATAGTTAATTTAAATCAATAAATATAATTGATAATAATATTTTATAGACAGAAAATTGCTTTTAACATATGTGTTACTTCATTTGCTATCAAGGAAGGTTATTTAATTATTTTTTTAATTAATTCATTTTTTTTTAAAGGTCAAATAAAGGAATCAGAATGTGTTTTTCACAATGATGAAAATAATATATGTATTATATCGATACCGGTTACATATATCTCCTTGTTAAATTTTACCAGATGAAATAAACATCAAATTTCATTTTATTCTGTTCTATATTAGAAAACATTGTATACAGGTTTTAATTCATTTTTTTTATTAAATATTAAACAAAGCATAAACTCGTTAATTTTACGCTGATACACTGTTGAGTCCCAGATAGGCCTCCCTTCATGAGGCAAATTTAAATTACTCCCCAAAGTAATTTATCAAAGTTAACTCCTCAAGTAATTACTCTTCCAACTCACTCCAACAAGGGAAGGCGGCCTGATGGCCAGTTGGCTAGTGCTCTGGCTTTTCGTACTACAGACTTCAGGTTCGAATCGTGGCAGTGAGGTTTGTGAGTGGTTCGGAATTTGAACGAATCTTCATTCACTCTATGATCCTTAATGAAAGGACATTCCAGCGGGATATATCGGGATTTTCTCTGACAAAGGATTTTTCTGAGTGACTAGCACTCGGTGCCACAGGTTTCAGGTTCGAATCCAGGTGGGGTTTGTAAGGGGTTCGGGATCCACGTTAAACTGCAGGTGCATGTCTACTAGCCCAAAGTGCGCAAAATAACCGTAGAGCGACAAATTAAACTAAACCAATAACGGAATCCGTTGTCAGCTTCGTTGTGATTTCAGAAACGATGATATTCGACTGTTTTCATAATGAATGTAAAAGTGTCTCTCATCGATAGTTAAGCTGTCTGGAGAGAGTTATTCTGTTTTTCTCCCACAAAAAAAAGGAGGAATAGTTACAGTTAAAAAGTCCTCCGGAAGGAAATGTTTTTTTCATCAGTCATCGGTAGGTTTTCGTGGCATGCATAATTAGGCCAACCAATGTTAATAAATAACCCTCCAAAAATACGAATAAATCCTATTTTCTTGATAAATTAGATGCGCCCTATTTCATAGTTCAGTCAAAGCGAATTATCGTTTTTTTAAGAATTCTTTCTATTAGTTCACACTCTCCCTATATATATATTGTTTAAATTTTCAATCGTTCATAAAATACTTTTTATTCATCCACTCAAGTTCAAATACATTTTTTTAACTTGTAGTGGGTGACACTGGATGTTAATGCAGTTTTTTCAAATATTAATTCATTAATTAAATTTAATTAATTCATTAATTCATAATGTTTTTTTTTTTAACATTTAAGTTGCATGTATCTACCAATAGATGGCGCCAGATAAACTTAAAAAAATGAATGAAAATTATTTACAAAGGACTTTCTGCAATAGAGTGAAAAAAAAAAAAAGGTAGGAATTGACTTAAATTTTTTTTTTTTTTTTTTATATTACTTGTTTTTGTTTTTTTTTATGTTTGCGTTTATAGGATGACCAGTTTGCTTCTCAGGACTCAATGCCTGATGGTTGAAAAATCTAATCTCACCTCGTCATGTACAAATGTAGTTTCATTACATATTAAAGCGAAGCGGAAAAGTCGAATCCAGGTTTCACTTATTCCCCAAATAGAAATTAAATTTGCACCTCCTCTCGCACTTTCGCTGTCCACTTCTCGCGCTAACCGAGCAGAGTTAGATTTCCGTAGCTGAGCGCCAACTTCAACTCAATTGTCGTGCATTAACTGTAATTGACGCAACTACCTTTTTGCTAATTTATTAACTAATTTAAGATGTGGAGGTATCGTGGTTCTTAAAACCACAAAGGAACTCCGTAACAGGTACGCCCGTTGCCCGTTGCTCTGTCGTGCATTAACTGACGAGCGGCAGCGGTAGGGGAAGGCATCCAGCACTGCGGTGCCCCGACCGGTGGGGTTGGGGGTGGGAGGGACACACTGAGCACGCCTGTTTTGCATATCCACCACGTCTTGCAGGGGTTGTCTTCGCCGTGGCTTGTGGCGCTGTCTCTCATGTATATATTAAATTAGTGTAGGTACAAGTGCTAAATGGCTCATAAAAGTGCGTCGCTACCAAATTAATTATTAAATGAGAAAGGTTAAGGTTTCATAAATGATAGTAATTGGAGTACTCACACAGTAAAGAAGGGTAAAACGAGCGGCCGTTCCATTTATCTGCAATTGCAATTGCTAATTTGGGATTAACAACTGGAGATGCGTGGTTGTCCTTATGGGGAATTTTTAAACCGCTCCCGGTTGGAGACAAAAGGTGTCGCGTAACTTTATTAATATCGTTAACACTAATTCGTTTCAGCTGAGTGAATTACGTCGTGCTTATAATTCGTTATTCATTCCATTGTTATTTTCGACAGCGAATTTAAAGCGAATTATGTTCATTTAAAAGAGAATACGAATATGAATAAGATATTTCTGGTATTCCTGAAAATTACTTCTTTTAATATCAATATTTAATTTAAGCGATATGTAGTCTGCTTTACCAGACTACATATCGAAATTAAATATTAAAAAATATTTTTTATAAATTTAAATTTTAAAAACATTAAAATTTGATTTTTTGTATTTTTTTTGTGCGTTAAGACGTTTAAATTTTAATATAACTAAAATATAAATTTGTTTAAGTATTGAGATAAGTGGAAATATGAATGTATACTGAAGATAAAAATATCAGCGATTTATGCTATTAAATTATTTTTAAAATGTATATGTTCATAGATACAAATTAACAAATTGTTATATTAACTTTGTTAATATAAAAATTGTTAACAATCTAACAGTTCTTATGTTATATACAAATTAAGACGTTGAGCAAGTACATTCGAACTATGCTTTTACGATCAATATAAAGCATCAATATTAGTTTTTTAATGTCAAATAATTATGAATAGTATCTAATATTTAATAATGCATAAAAATATTACAGAAATCATTAAAGCATAAGGTATTTTATAAAATTATAAATTTAGAAATTTAAAAGGTTTAGTTATAAATTTAAAAATTGTAGAAATAAAATTTAAAAGTGCAGAGATCTTAAGAAAATTCTTCTTACAAACTTGTAAAACACATACACAATTTTTTTTTTTTTTATGAAATCTTGATTTATATGTGAATAACTATAAATAATTCGATTTTGTCTCAATTGTCAGTTTTCAAGGTATAATTTTCATTTATAGAAGGACATTAGTAGTTCTATTTTCTCTTTTGATAAGTACATCAGTTAGACCCTAAAGTATGTAAAGTAAATTAATTTTGTTATTTTAAATTTTATTTTTGTAAAATGTGGTTTATTGGCAATATACGTACTATTTTTGAAGTAAAAATACACATCTGAAACACTATATTTTTTAAATATTCTCTTTCGATTGTGGACTAAAATTGCATCGAAATTCTTATTATCATTAGACCACTTAAAGTTGCTATGTTCTCTTTCACCTTTGTATTAAATGACACTTTTTTTTTTTCTCCTTTCAAAACTTATTCTTTTATTTAAACACTTATTTAAGGTCGGTGTGACCTGGTAGATGACATGGTGGAAACCAAAAAAAGCAAAACTGAACTTAAAGCTATCTTGTCTATGACAGAGATGGGCACTTTATCTACGTAGGCTGAATAATTCTTCTGTTGTGCTCGGGAGAAGCTAAGGAGATACGAATCACACAGGTGATTGTTTAAGAAGCATTAAAAATATTCGTGGTGTCCGGTCCAAATTGTAGGGCACAATTTCGCTGTTGTGTTTCATGAGTAGAACCGCGTTACTGGGATAACACTGAATCTCGCACATATTTGAACCTCCTTATTGACAAATAACTTCAAGTTAAAGTGACCAACAATCAAACAAGACAATATTTAAATTTACTTTTTTTTTAATTCAGTTTTTTTTTTTCGTATACTTGCCTTGAGATTATAAACCTTAACAGGCTATTTAAAACTAAGACTTTCTGACTTATAAAACATCTTTACATTCAGAATTGTATAACTCGATTGCCGGTAACGTACTCTGAATTTGCGATCTTCAAAATAATATTAAATTCATAAGAAACTCAGTGTTCCTCTTAAATATGTTACGAACAGTCCACTGATGGTTAAAACATGACGCCATTCCGTTTGGAGTGATTTTTCAAAATCTCTCATTTGCATGAGGGAAAGCCTGTCTCACCTGAAACCTTCCCCTGATTGCCGATGCGAAATATCGTCTTCGTTTCTAAACTGCAATGTATGCCTCCAGTGGATTTAAATATATCCTTATGATAAAATAAAACTTTACCACTGGGCCACTAGTTACTAATCTATATATCAATATTTTGTGTAAGGGCATATTTGACTAGATTGGTTATTATTTTGCTATTACTAGATTGGTTGTCTATTACCTATAATGGTTATCTATTTATCTGTTACCTATATTGGTTATCTAGTTACCTATATTGATTATCTAGTTGTCTGTTACCTATATTGATTATTTAGTTGTCTATTGGTATCTAGATCCTACATTGGTTACCTATTTTTCTGTGCTTTTACACGCTATTTAGTTTTAATATTGATACCGAAATATTTCCATAATTTTGAAACCAAAATTCACTCGTGTGGATGTCATGTTTAAAAAAGGAGAATTGTATTTCTTTAAGTGATGGAGCGGAGAATTTGAGATCATTGAACATATTTTTTGAACTTAAATTTAATTTTTCATTTCATTACAATTTTTTTCGCGGGGCCTGAATGGCCGAGTGGCTAGCGCTCTGGCGCTCGGTACCACAGGTTTCGGGTTCGAGTCCGGCGGTGCCATGGCTGTTTGTAAAGGTTCGGAATCCACTTTATAAAGTAGGTCCCGGTCTAATAGGACCGTAGAGCGTTGCGGGGGCATTGTTACTCCGCGTCCGTGGCTTATCTTTAAGTAGCATTAGAAAGAAAAAAAAAACACTTAGCAAAATAAA
Source organism: Caerostris extrusa (assembly GCA_021605095.1). Taxonomy (NCBI): domain Eukaryota; kingdom Metazoa; phylum Arthropoda; class Arachnida; order Araneae; family Araneidae; genus Caerostris; species Caerostris extrusa. Next base: position 19,552 of record BPLR01011785.1, on the reverse strand, counting down.
ATATATTGCGATTATTAAAGGGGACATAGCCGAATCCTTCCTTATTCAGAGATAAACACACAAGGATCCAAAGAAAGACCTTCATTTGTTAGTTAATTTTTAGCAATTTAAAAATTCTAACAGTGAAGTACCTTATATCTTAAGTATTGATTATGCATACCTTATAATATTAAATACGAATAAAATAAAGTAAAGTGAATTATTTTTATTATATATAAATATATTATCATAAATAGGTTACAAAACAATTTGTATAAGACATTTAGTCAATAAATTATCAAAAATGATTCTAGCATAGGTTAATTTAATTTTAAATCAGTAAAACATTAAATTGTGATTCTTAGCAGATATATATTTTATTTTATGAATGTGCTAGTTTTATATTAATAAATGTAATTATAATTGAATAAAAGATTATTTATCCCTTCAAAATATAAATAAATAACTATTTTTCATTTTATGTAAGAAAAAAATATTTTTCGATTGAATTATTTTTCAGAATTCATATTAACTCGAAAATTAACAAATGTTTGACAAAAAAAGTCTAATAATAGATTTAAGAAAAAAAGAAATAAAATTTGGTTATCTTTATTTGAGCATTCTTTCAGAAAGCTTCACAAAGGAAAAAAAGAATAAAACAATTTACTAATTTTCATTAATTTGATTTAGTTTCCTTTTAAAATCTTTTTCTTTTTCTGTGATTCTCTTTAAAAGTATTTTAGAGAAAAACAAATTTTCGGAAGAATGAATAAATTTCCACATTGAAAAAAATTGTACAAACAAATAGCTAAATTGTACAATTAAAATAAGAGTTAAAAAAGGTGTTGGAAAAGATTATTTTTCCTTTACAATACAATGATTAAAATCAGCTAATCTTAAATGAAATTTTGTACATAAAATTTTAATTTTTGATAGAGATATAATATGTAATTTTTAAAAATAATAATTCTAATTTTTTATTTCTATTGTGGTTATAAAAGTATTCTTTCTATGTACCTAATTACTTTTCAATGCAATTAATTTCCACAATAATCATTTATTCATTCCCCCATGCCTTGGTTATAGCTTTAATTGGAGTTTTAATAATAGGTAAGTTTCTTATTTCATATATGCATAACAAAAAACAACCAATAGGATAATGAAGAAAACATAGTAATTTATAGGAGGCCTTTTTTAGTCTCATTTGTTTGGCATACGGTAAAAAACCGGCAACCAACCAGTCTGAATGTGGATGCGAGATTATTTGTTTCCTTAACCAATTACTGCAATGCATGCCACGGGCCTCATGGCCAAGCGATTAGTGGTTGGCCTCGGTACCACAGGTTTCGGGTTCGAGTCCCGTCGGTGCCATGGATGTTTGTAGTGGTTCGGAATACACTTTAAACCATAGAATATGAGTTGGGCGTAGTGCTGACAGCCCCACTCTGTGAAAAAGCAAACATCTCCTGTCTCGAAATCTGCCTGTAAGCAGACCGCCGTGGCCCACCATAGGACTGTTGCGCCACTGATGATGATGATACATTAAATTGATGCAAAATGTAATGTGATATAGGGTTTTATAGTTACATCGAAACAAATATGTATTTTAAAACCACAGATGTTATTATATGTATTAAGATATATTATTTCTATACATAAGGGCAGAAGAATGCGAATCGATTAATTTAGAGACGAAATTTTTTAGGTATATGCAATTTTCAGTACAGATAAATTGGGTACTAGCGATTTGCAAATGTGAAATTATTTTGCTATTATTTGTAAATTCATAAATCCTTTGTAATTTATGTATATAGGGCCCGATATTCGAAAGCAACAGAATGCATTTAAGAAATATTATGTTAAATATTAGAAATTGGTTTAAAATTAAGCTTAACTTGTTTTTTCCACAATCCCATATAGCTGAACAAATACCGATTGCCAAAATAAGTAAAAACAAAAATATATACAAATAAAAACAAAAACATATAAAAAAATTTATATTTCAACAGTATATAATGAAAAGTAAAACTACTAACATTGCTAATTGTGATTTTATGTAAGCATATTTCATTTTGGGCCTCATGACCGAGTGACTAGCGCTCTACCGCGCCCCAGGTTTCGGGTTCGAGTTCCGACTGTGATATGGATGTTTGTAGTGGTCCAGAATCCACTTTAAACCGTAGTTCCCGGTCTAATAGATCGCAGAGCGTTGCAGGGGTAGTGTTACTCTTGTCCGTAGCAGGTCTTCAAACTACACGTGACCCCTGGGTAGTACTAAATTTGTAAAAATCAACGGATGCCGCTAGCGGATTAGAATATGAGACCCTTCTGCTTTACTATCGCTTTATTGCTGAACAAAAGCGAGGCGCTTTTGGATTTTGAGAAATATATAAATAACAAAACTCTTTTCATATTAACTTTTTATTGGTAGACCTGAATGTCAAATTGATAAACAGGTCTCGTTGCCATTCGGATGGCCACTTGGGTGTTTTCCAGTTTTTGCAGACAAGTAACATTAAGGTGAGTGCTTAGAATTATCTTATAATAAGCATTGTTTTCATCTCCCTTTTATTGGTTTAATATAGCAACATCCCTTGTGTTATAGCGTAGATAATTCAGAATCTGCGCCATATATGACAGATAACTGTAGAACATGTTTTAGGAATCTAAAAAAACTCTAATTAATATTAGTACGATCTTTTAATTGATATTGAAATAGTTTTCGATAATCTGTAGAGAATATATCACTCAGTAACGAATACGTCTCACTCAGTAACGAATTCGGTATTTCTTCACCAATTGTTTAAGCCGAGTAAGATAATACACCATGGTTTGAAGCGGACTTACCAACCACATTTCATGACAAATGGGACGTTATTAAAATTTCTACTAGAATTCGTTGCTGTTTGAACCGTGTATTCAGTGTAACTTCGTTTCCGTTACGTTCACTTTACTGAATTTCGATCGTCCATTCTGCCTCGTTGAAAATATTCAGTTAAAAATTACTCGCCGTTCCATGCATCACGCACCCGACGCACCCAAAACTGAAATGGAGTCTTTTCTTTCAGAAATAGTAGTAGATTTAAAACGAATAAAGTGCAGATTTTTATTCAATCACACACCAACTGAGAGTGTCAATATGTGATTGAAATGGGAAGTAAAGCAACAAAACACGAACTGGCGACAAGTTGTGCAATCACCCCTGTCAGGGGTGATTACTGATTGTATTAATAGCAGTCTTTCAAAATAAATATCAAGTTCAGTCCTGTCTAGATGTGGATAGAGGGCAGTTAAAAATGTGTTATTTACTTTAAAATGCGTTATTGACTTTTATTTATTTATTTTCATTAGAATATTCTTATTTGAGCAAAAGTTTGTGAAGAAATGGTGGGTTCAAGCATCCACGGGGTATAGTTGCATCAAGGAATATGTTCGTTATTCCTTGATACAAATACACATACAGATCTCTCAACAAAAAACATGATCCGAAGTTCGTATAAGCAGTAGCAACGAAACACATTAGATAAATACAAATTCATATGTAGTACTTTTGAATTTTTCATACTCTTTTTTTTTTACACTTCTTATTTGGTATATATATATATATACAGAGAGAGATTGAATTTACATACAATTGGATTCGATTATACTGTAAAAAAATCCATAAGGTTCCAAAGTGTATAAATAGATGGCGATGTAAGCGGCCTAAAGAAAGTGAATTCGGCAGCCAGTGATATTTTGAATGGAAATGACAACTTATTTGGCATAATTTGCACATTACTATAAAGCAACTGTAGCGTTCAATGTGCTAGATTGTTCCGCTTTTTGGACGGAAAAAATGACTTCCAAGTCATTCAACAGTTGTGACACTATTAGTGGAAACCCCATCTAACACGGCAAGGTCACACCAAATTCGATGGGAAAAATTGGTGGAACTTTTATTAGAATTTTTTTTTGATGCCATACCGTTTCCCCTTTCATCAAATATCTTTAGTTCACATTTGCACTCATTGTGAAGGGTGGTTCTTTTTTAAAAGCATTTTGAAAGTGGGACTTTAATAACAATCACCCTATATATATATATATATATAATAAAATCACAATATTTGTTGTGTAAAGTATGAATATTATCCTGTCTAGATATAATCATAAAAATGTTAATAAATATAATTAATTATAATCACTAACAATTAATTATGTTAATAATTATAATCACCCTGTATATATATACATTTGAATTTTTTTACAGTATAATCCAATGTATATTCAAATCCAATCTTATGTACATTCCGATATCTCACTAAATATAACATAATGAATTAACTTACAATTATAAAGTTTTAGGTTAGTTATTCATACATATGAGACAAAGAACTTTTTAAAATATAACTGTAAAAGACAAAATTCTGTAGGCCAATTTAAATTAAATCATGCTTAATTGATGCACATGACTGACTATTATAATTGCAATTTAATTAGTAAAGTAAAGTGTAGTCTTATTCTTGTTTTTCCTTCGGTATTGTTTGCTTGTATTGGACTTAAGTTATTTCTAAAATCTAAGCACGGACACAACTTGGGATTAAGGGCATTTAATTTCAAATTGCTACTCTAAGCTGCTTTTACTAATTAATTGGTATTTTAACATTCTATGGACTGGAAATTCCATTTGTTCGATAAATGTAAAATTTACTTTTAAATTAAATTTTTGTAAATTGGTTTTGATCAAAATGATTTCATTTGACTGCATCTATTCATAATTTATGATTATATAATAATATAAGAATATAAGGATTTACACAAATATACTCATCGCAATTTTTATTTTATTTTATTTTAAACCTACCATTACTTTTTTAAAAAATATTATTTTATTTCACCAATTTTACTATTCTTCATAATCTAAAAACACAAGAAATTAAAAACAATTTTTACACAAGCAAGCTTTTTCCAACCTGCAAAAATTTTGCGAGTATACAATTTTCAAAATAGTTAAATAAAATTAATTGCAATCAACGTACTTAAAATGACAGAGGTTAACCTATAAATAAAATATAGCTGATAACAGTAATTAATAAAATTTAAATTCACAGTAGTTAATAACAATTTTAATTATAACGTATTTTGTTTTATCTGTTTTTCGGCAGAATTAACAGTAGCATTTTAAGGAAAAAAATGTCACGTTACAGAAATAATGTAAGTAATAATCATTAAAATAAATCGTAATTAACTATTCGATAAGAGAAGTGGGACAAATTTAAACGAAGATTCAGTTAAGTAGCAGAGTGATGTAATTCAAATTGAATTGCATTCTGACTATTTCGAAACAAGCAATTAAGTCAGGGGTGGCCAACTCAAATGATCTTGCGGGCCACTTTGGAAATGCATCCAAACTCCGCAGGAAACATAATTAATTAAAAATGCCTACTATTAGATTTAGACCCACTATAGACATCTTTTGGAGTGAAAAATTGAAATAAAATGATTTATTATTATTTTGTTTACCATTATTCTTACATGTAAACATAGATACTATAATAATAATGATACTAAGCGGATATTGTAAAGAAATACACTCAAGAGCCAAAACATTATGACCACCCCATTTTGCAATGAACTCGCCTGGATGACGTGGAAGGCACGTGATCAGGTGGAAGTGGTATTTAACTGCTGCTGGAGAATCTGAAAAAAATCATTCTATCACTTACTTCTGTGTATGATGGGAAAGGCTGAGGATCTAAGCGACTTTGATAGAGGGCAGATTGTAATGGCTCGAAGGCTCGGAACAAGTATTTCCGAAACTGCACGATTCGTGGGTTGTTCACGATCCACAGTTGTTGGTACTTATGCAAAGTGGATGAATGACGGTGAAGCCAGCAGTAGACGACATGGTGTGGGACGTCAACACGCTATCAAAGAAAAGGTCGTATGAGACTGTCTCGCATGGTGAAGCAAAACCGGAGCCAGACAGTGGCTCAGCTGACAGCCCAATACAATGCAAAGCCAAGTAGAATAGTATCGGATCCACACTGTTCAGCGGACACTGTTGGATATGGGGCTACGCAGCAAATGTACCACTCGTGTGCCTTTGCTGACCAAGCGTCATGGCCAACTGCGCCTGCGCTGGGCCCGGAACATCGTGAATGGTCCATGGATTAGTGGGAGAGAGTTGCCTGGTCAGATGAATCACGGTTTGTCATTCATCACGCTGATGGCCGTGTCAGGATACGCCGTCTTCCTGGCGAACAGTTGCTCCCTCAATGTACAGTAGGTCATACACAGGCCGGTGGTGGTGGTATTATGCTTTGGGGGACGTTCTCTTGGGCGTCTCTGGGACCCGAGGTTGTGGTAGAGCAGACCATCAATGCTACAGGGTATCTGAATATCTGTGCGGACCAGTTGCACCCTTACATGGCCTCTGTTTTTCCAGCTGGAAATGTCATGTTCAACAGAACAACGACCCTTGTCACAAGGCTAAAATTGTCTTGGAGTGGTTCCAGGAACATGATACTGAATTCCAGTTGAGGTTGTGGTAGAGCAGACCATCAATGCTACAGGGTATCTGAATATCTGTGCGGACCAGTTGCACCCTTACATGGCCTCTGTTTTCCAGCTGGAAATGTCATGTTCCAACAGAACAACGACCCTTGTCACAAGGCTAAAATTGTCTTGGAGTGATTCCAGGAACATGATACTGAATTCCAGTTAATGTTCTGGTCGCCTAACTCGCGGGATATCAATCCGATAGAACACATTTGGGATGTCCTGAGACGGCAGCTCAGAGATCAAAGACCACCAATTCGCAATATCTCGGATTTGAATGACCGTTGCTAAACATCTGGTACAATTTATCTCCGGCTATATACCAAGGACTTGTGGCATCCATGCCAAGGCGGGTTGGAGCTGTGTTGTGCGCCAAAGGTGGGCCAACTCGTTATTGTCAGGTGGTCATAATGTTTTGGCTCTTGAGTGTATATCATACTAAAAATGCAATATAAAAACTATATAAATATAATGAAATAAAAAAAAATTAAATCATTAAAAAATATTTATTTTTACTAGTACGATATTTTGTTGCGCAGGAATATTATTTTAAAATCTGAGTTAATATTTGCTCATAATTTAGACAGTTAATTTCTGAATATGTGGATGCACACATAATGCATTTTTTAATACATTGGTTTTCACTACTTTTTTGGCCATATAAAATAAATAATACTTTGTCCAAAAAACGAAAAGGCCAATTTTCAATTTAAAATTCCGTGCCTATGGAATTTCATTTTTTTCTTTTAGGTTGCTAGCACTGTACTTGACATCTGCGAAATTTGACTTGAAAATATTCATTAGCGTTTGAGTTATGCTTGGCTTTGTGAAACACTAAAACTTATTCTGACGACTTTTGAAATATCTGAATGAATTGAGCAAAGAACTTGCATTCAATTTTGTTTGGGCAAACGTATAGAATGTTGCAGAAGCCATTCAGTGAGCATTCCTATATCGGAAAGAAATCCTTACAACTGGTATAAACAGTACAAAGAAGGCAGTGAACGCATCGAAGACGAAGAGCCCTTTGGTCGACCATCAATCTCAACCGACAAGCTCACGTCCTAAAAATTAAAGATTTGGTGCTTGAAAACCGTCGATTTACAATTAGAGACCTTGCTGCTGATGTTGAAATTTCAAAAAGGATCGGTGAATTCCATTTTGGGCCTCAAACGCGTCAAATCTCGATTGGTACCGAAAATATTGAATGCGCCAGCTCACACTGCATTTATGCTTCGTGACTTTTTCGCCAAAAAATGAAACACATATCGTTCCACAACCCCCGTATTCTCACCGTGTGACTTCTGGCTATTCCCTAAACTGAAAAAGACCACTCCGGGGACACCGTTTTGAGTCGATTGAAGAGATTCAACGTGAATCGCCGCGTACTTTGAAGGCCATCCCTGCCGATGACTTTTTAGCATGCATTGAGGATTTGGAAAAAAGTTGGCATAAGTACATTATATCCGGAGGGGGATTACTTTGAACCCGATGAAATAAATTTGGAACAATAAATAAACAGTTTGGAAAAAAAAATAATTGGTCTTACTTTTTTGGGTACAGTAATTACTATTCCTATACAAGGACGTATTTAATGTCCATATTAATGGCCACTTGATTTTTTGTGAATGCATTTATTAGGTTTACCGAATGAAAAATTTAATAATTGCTTTACTTGTTAATCACAAAGCAAAAAATTTCAAGAAAAGCGAAAGTCGATTCAAATTTCAATTTACTGATATTAAAAGTAAGTAGTGAAGAATATTATCTTTTGTAATGGTATATCACGTTATTTAGTAGTAGAAGCAAAAGTTTCAATAAGTGCAATCGGCTTTATGGTTTACTTAGAAATGCAAGTAAAACCTTAAGGTTCTTTTCTCCGAACTAGAGATAGGAAATATCGGGTAAAAAAAAAACTTTTGCTGGATTTTATGACATGGTTTTTTCTATAGCAAAATTGAAAATTTATAAAAACACAACTGTATTTAAAATTTCATAATGTTCCTTTTGAATTAGGATCCTACTATAAAAGTTTCCCCAACTTTTAATCTTTCACATCTATATCTTATTTTCCAAAACGTAAATAAAAAATATTGAGTACAATATGGATTTATTATATGAAAGAGTGAGTGATTTTTCTTATGCATACGTACATACAAAATCGAATACATAACAAAATAACAACAGCGGTCTGATAGTCGAGTGGTTGGCGCTTGGTACCCCAGGTTTCCGGTTCGAGTCCCGGCGGTGCCATGTATGCTTGTAGTGGTTCGGAATCCACTTTAAACCGTAGGTCCCGGTATAATAAGAGCGTTGCGGGACATTGCTACTCCACGTCCGTGGCTTATCTTCAAGTTACACACGTCCCCTGAGTAATGCTAAGTGAGTAACGGCTGTGCAACCCTTATTGCATAAAATATCACAGTCTGAGTATTTGCCAGCTGCATTAGGAAAAAAATATAATAACAATATAGATGGGTTTTTTTTTTTTCATATTCCTCTTAGACAGCAACATCTAGACCAAGTCCAAGAGCCCGTATAGTCTCATCGAAAGAGGGAAAAGGGGGAGGGGGCAGCTTCTGTTGCGATGGAGCACCCGTAGGTAGAAGTCTGACTTGCCTCCATGACGCTGAAGAAGGAGGGCATGGCCCTCCGGGAGGGACTTTTAGGGCGAATTATCCCGCATTTGCATATCGTATAGAAGACAGGGCAAGATGCTGAACATCACAAAACGCCCTCGATTCTTCTCGTTTTCTAAAACAATATGTGCAAAAAAAAATCGCCAGCGTATTGAATCTCCGCACTAATGCTCATCAGCGGAGCACGTTTCCTCTGATCAACGAGTCGGGTAAATTGTTTTCTAATGCCTCAAATGAACGATAAATTATAAAATATTCTTGCTATTAATGGATATTTTACTAAAAAGAAAGTCCACGCTGAATAAAAATTAATAAGTGTGATCAATTCTAAGAAATCCTGGATATGTATATATATATATATGTATATATATACAAAAATATGTAGGATTTCGAAAGGGAAGAAAACAAAAACTACATTACCAGATTTAGTACGAAAAAAAAATGTGCAACACCTAAGTGGAGAAACTTCTTCTGTCTTCGTACTATTTATCATGTGTGAACATGAATTTATTCTGGTATGAGATTTGTGACTGGCATTTGTTCTCTTCGCGTTGCCATTGAGCTACGCATCGGGCATAACAATATATATATACATATATATATATATATATATATATATACTGTTATAACTTGAATTCACATGAGTTACATGAGATTAACTATTGATTAAAAAATAAAATTGTACATATTCTTTTCATAAAGACTTGACATTAAGACTATTTTTTATGAGTTTTTATCTTGATATACATAGATCCCTGAAACTTATTTAAAGATAAAAGTTTAATTGTCAATTGAAATAAAGATATTTTTGCTTCCACAAATAAGCATGATTGTTAATTACTTCCCTAATGAATGTTATTTCAATCATACTTCTGTGTCAAAATATATTAATTGTAGATGCTTAATTTAATAGGGAAATACTCGTACAAATACGAGATCAAATTATGTGCATTAAATAAATAAAGCAAATAAACTCAATTTTTCATAAAATAAATTTATATAAAAAAATGAGATATGTCAACTTTTGGGAGCATCAGAACAATAAAAAAAATTGTATTCATAAAAATAAATATGAAAACTAAATATATTACACGAAATGAACTTATATTTTTTCATTTAATTAAAAAAACTTTGTATACTTTGTATTAAAATTAATTAATTTTGAAATCTTAACAGCTAAAAAATACTAATTTTTAGGTACAAAACCTAAGATTAATATGGAAACTAAGATCGAAATTGCAAGTACTATAAAATTTTGCAAATTATTAGACTTTCCATGCAATATTTTATATTTAGGCAGTCTAATTTTGATACAGTACCTTCTGATTCTTCACTGCTTAAAAACCTTCTATTGGTGCACTGAGTTCTTCATACAGATTTATATTTGTGCAAATAGCTATTAATTTCTCAACAATTTCTACAGTCAGTCTATTGCGTAATTTCGCGTAGCTGTTCTTAGCACAATACTTTTCGCAGACTGCAAATTTTCGAAGAATTTGCAGTAAACGGTAAACTAGTGGGTGCAATGGTTGTGTTATGCAAAACCCAAACTACCGAGTAATTCTCTTGAAGTATTTAACCGAATTCCAAACTGAATTTCTGCTCCAAAACCAGAACTTTGATATTCTGCTGCATTAGACATAATTTTTTCAATGTCGATTCCCGGATGATTTGTTATGATAGTTATTTAATCAAAAATACTGTAGGTATCAATATCAGAGAAACAATGCTCTTTATATCGGGGATCTAATAAATTTGCCGCTGCATGTATTGACATAGAATTTTTTTTTTTAATCGAACTATATTTTTTTCTTCTTGTTTTTTTTTTTTTCTTCTAAAGTGAAGTAGATAAATTTTCATTTATTGTTTCAACTGCATTATTCCAAATTTCTGGGAAAACAATGACCTTTTAAAATCTTAAGAGTGCTTTCACAAAATATTAAACAATTAATTTCTTTATATAATTTTAAATTACTTAAAAATACTTTTACCATATACTATTCAAACTGAAAAACTATTCCAACCAAACTTGTTTTGCATAATAGTTTAAGAGGCGCTGCTCTGTTAGTTCCCAATTTTCATTTTGCCTTTTTTAAATTCAGCAGAGATAATATGAATATATTTGATAAAATTTCTTTACTCTTTAGCTTTTTAAATTTCTCCTAAACATTTAGAAAACATTTTAAACATTTGGAGCTTCATGGCCGAGTGGGTAGCGCTATGGCACTCGGTACCCTAAGTTTCGAGTTCAAGTCCCAACGGTGCCATGTATGTTTGAGTGGTTCAGAATCCACTTTAAACCGTAGGTCCCAGTCTAACATAATTGTAGAGCTTTTTACACTCACCCCTTGGGTAGGGCTAAATGAGTAAAGTTAATGCAGCCCTTGCTTATGGCATGAAAGACAACTGTCTAAGTGTTTTCCAACTGCATTAGAAAAACGTTCAATATATCTTCAGAATAACATAAAGCTGCTATATTTTTCAGTAACAATTCCCCAAGCATTAATTTAAGTAAACATTTCCCACTGACTTTTCCACACAACTTTTAACACCATCATCATATATATATTACTATGGCCAAAAAAGGAAGACCAATTATTATTTTTTCAAAACATTTTATTTATTCTTCAACACTTATTTCATCGCCTTCAAAGTAATCCCCTCTAGACACAATGCACTTATGCCAACGCTTTTCCCTTCCTCATTGCTTGCTAAAAAGTCATTGGCCGGGATGGCCTTCAAAGCGGGCACCGATACACGTTGAATCTCTTCAATCGACTCAAAACGGTGTCCCCGGTGTAAATAATCAGAAGTCGCACGGTGCTAAATCAGGTGAATACGGTGGTTGTGGAACGATATGGGCTTTATTTTTGGCAAAAAGTCACGAAGAATCAATGCAGTGTGAGCTGGCGCATTATCGTGATGCGAAACCAAGAGTTGTCTTACTATAAATGTGGCCTCTTTTTGCGAATAGCTTCACGCAAACGACGCATAACACTCAACTTGTAAGATAGTTTGGCCCGGCAGAAGGAATTCATAATGCACCATACCTCCGTAATCGAAGAAAACAGTCAACATGAACTCAATTTTTGAGCAAGTTTGAAGTGCTCTTTTCGGTCTTGCTTTACCTTTGTCACAATATTCGCTCGATTGATCGGTTGTTTCCTGGTCGTAAGCATAAATCCAAGTCTCCTCGCCAGTTATAATGCATTTCAACTTGTCGTGATAGTCAGAAAGCATTGTGCCATACACTTCAACGCGACGATGTTTTTCCTAAAAATTCAGTGTTTTCGGTACCAATTTGAGATTTGACGCGTTTGTGGCCCAAAACATGTTTTAAAATGGTATTGATCGATCCTTTTGAATTCCAACATCAGCAGCAAGGTCTCTAATTGTAAATCGACGGTTTGTAAACACAAAATCTTTAATTTTTTTTTGACGTGAGCTTCGTCGGTTGAGGTTGATGGTTCACCAGAGGGCTCTTCGTCTTCAATGCGTTCTCTGACTTCTTTCAACTGTTTCTACCCCTTGTAAAAAAATTTTTCCGATGCAGTTTGCTCACTGAATGCCCTCTGCAACATTCTATGCGTTTCCGCACACGAATATTGATTCCGCAAAAAATTTAATGCAAGTTCTTTGCTCGATTAATTCAGACATTTCAAAAATCGCCGAAAGCAGTTTTAGCGTTTCACAAAGCCAAGCGTAATTCAAATATTAATGAATATTTTGAACTGAAATGTCTCAAAGATATCAAGGACAGTGCCAACAACCTAAAAGAAAAAAATTGAAATTCTATATACCCGGGAAATTTAAATTGAAAATTAGTCTTACTTTTGAGCACAGTAATAATCAATGGAAGGAAAATAAATCACTCAAACTTATATATTTATATATATACGATATAGTTAAACATTTTTATATATAATAACAAATCTGCATCAATCAAATATAACCTTAACTGAACTAAGAAAAATATGTCAAATATAACAAGTATAAATTGTAAATATTACATATAATAAATTATATGCATGTAAATATGAATTGCAGCTTAATTGTTTATAAAATGTAAAATTCATCTTTCAATTTTATAATTGTTTATGATAATTATCACTTTAAAAATTATATAATTCTTTTAAATGTGTATTTAAAGATGTTTGAAAGTCAAAGTTGAAGAAATTGTGAGGGAAAAAGTTTGTATTCTTCCAAAAAGTTGGGTCAAATGCCTGAAAAAATAAATATCCATCATTTTTTCAAAAGAGCAACAACTGTCCCCATCCCATCTCTGACACCATCTACATTTTACCACTGTATGTTTATGTTACTCAAAAATTAATTTCTTTTTACAAAAATAAAATTTCAGAACATTTAAAATAAATTTTTCCCAAAATGTCTAATTTTTCTGGAAAAAACAACTTGCTTTTCATCACTTCAAAATGTCAGGAAATTTTACATATGTAGTCTAAAAATGTTTTTTTAAGAATCGTGGTCTTTTTTTCTAATTTGCTGTTAAATGTTACAACTTAAATTTTTTTATATATAAAACTCATTACTGGAATCGAGGAGTTCATTATTTCTTGAAAAGTAAATATATAAAAAAATAAAAGTGTACATAAATGGTGAATTAAGTTACGATTTTTAAATAGGAGAAATCTACGAGATTAAAATGCATCAAAAATGTATCTGTAAGCCCTGTAATAATTTCGTATCTATAATCTTCAAACTTTCTGAGAAAAATGTACATAAAAGATAATGCATTTGGTATGACGGAGATAACACTTTCCCATTACCCTTAATTAACGTAATAACATCGCATCCGCGTTTAAGGCCTTTAAATAATAAAAATTATGCATTTTATCAAAAATGAATATATATGCTTTGATATTATAAGATTGAGATGGTCTTAAAACTTCGCTCTAAACGTTAAAAAACGTTCTAAACGTTAAAAAATCGTTCTAACGTCCATTTAAATTGCATCATCGTAAAATTATGGTTTTGTTGTTCACATAACAAACCAACCCCACTTCAATGGCTCAGCTTTATTCCAAAATAGTCAGGAAGGAGCAAATAAATTTTTAAGACATTAATGTTACAGGGGTGTCCCCTTTTCCTATTCACTTAATTTGAAAGCCTTTGTGATTTTCGTTTAATTAAATTCCTTGTTGATAATAAGCTCACTGAAAGCTGAAAATAAGCTCCGATGCTCCTCTGAATGAGGATAGTGCTTCTTCGGATGGTGAATTGAATATTGTGAAACCACTTCACTGCCAGAGCACTTTGGTGCAGTATTACGTCACCCATTTTCCTAATTTTTAATTTCAAGAACTCATTTAAATTAATTAAACTAAATTAACTGAACTGAATTAACTGGGTAGTGCAATTATATTTTAATTGAAAAGTTCTTTGCATGTAAATGCGAAATATATTTATACAAGAATGCATTGTTTTTATTTTCATTGTGTGGAAAACGAATTTTTTACGCAATATTTTATTTTTATAACAATTTGTGTAGAGCGCGTAACGTATTTAATTCTTTTACCTAATATAAACTTTATTAGGTACTTTTAAGTGCGTACTTTTCAAGAAGATTTAGAAAATAAGTAATGCATGTTATTTTAAATATTTGCTATACAATTGTGTATAATTAATTCCCATTTTTTTAAACAAAAGACATTAAAAAAATTAAATAAAATATTTTTTACGAACACCTTTTCTCAAACATTTAAGTCCTCCCCTAAATCAGCCTCATAACACTTCACCAGCGATTGATCATCGGAGGCTAGCCACATTAGACGAGTTCTTAAGATTCACTTAAAAAAAAAATTTAATTAATTTGACTATTAATATTGTTTTAAATATTTATATATCACTCTCATGTCTTTTTCATACTGAGTAATTTTCTTTTTTATACACCAGATAAACAGAAAAATCTCTTTTATTAGAGCGAAATATCATTTTAGGACTATATTTCAAAAAAATGCAGCATTTTAACTACACTTCATACGTTCTTATTACAATAAAATTCTTCTAAATAATTATGTTTTGTTTAAACGTATACTTCCATCTGCATGCACATCCGTTTGTTATTAACAGTTAAGGAACAGTAATTAGAATATATTAATCAGAATTAATAAAGAAACATACATCATATTGCTATCCTAAATGAATAAGTTATATATAACATAACGTCGAAGTTATACATAAATATATGCAGGATTTGTTTGTCTGCTAATCAGTGGACGGTGACACATTACGATTATGTGTCGATGGCACAAACCTTTCACCATGTGGGGAATATTGAACTATGAACTTTGACCCCAGGAGAAGGGGACAGATCCCTATAGATGAGAAGAGAGGAAGCTGGAGGCCGACGGGATAGCTGCGGGACGCAGCGAGAGAATGAGAATGACGAACATGTTTGTAACGAATTAATCGTCAATGTAAATACAGTTGTAGATAATAGTGCTTAATTAAATGGCTGTTGGCCTTAAAAGAAACACCTTGTTTCTTCATTTTGTTTGGAAATTAACCCCTACACACCACAGTCCCACAATGTAAAAAAGTGGGGACTCGGCGGGATGAGTCCGTTGCTCGCGTTTGCGAAGTACAGCCTATGTATATATATATGTTATCATGTCTAACACATGTTACAGATAAGTTATATATAAAAATACACAATATATTAACAGAAAAACTAAAGAAGAATTGACAAGGAAGGAACTAGAAACTCGTCTATTGTGCAGAATATTTTTTTCAAAATTTTTTCAAAATTTTAGAGTAATTTTAGTAAACTGGTTAATTTCATAAAAATGTTATTGTTTTGATTATTTATCCATTATACATCACATATGTAATAGATTTATGTAAATAGATTTATTACCTATATTATCTTTCAAGACCTGCTTTCTATTACAAAAATAGTAATAAAGAATTCTGCACTTGGTTACAGAGACACTAATTCTTCATGTTAAATCTACTTATATATAATATGTTTGGACAAATAAATATAATCCAATTGAAAGATAAAATTTAAAATTTAGTGAAATACAGAAAATTTGCATTAGCTGACATGGGAAAAGGCCTAGAATGTTATAATAAGATATGTATGTGATGGTAAATGACAAACTGGGGCCTAATAACCGAGTAATTAGTGGTCAGTGTCACAGGTTTCGGTTCGAGTCCTAGCGATGCCATGGATATTTGTAGTGGTTCGGAATCCACTTTTAAACTATAGATCCTGGTCTAATATGACTGTAAAGCTGATGTAGAACTGACAATCCTAAAAATGAAAACATCTCCTGTCTCAAAATCTGGCAGATGCATTAGCCAACCATGGGGCTGTTGCGCCAACGAAGAAGAATGAAAAAAATTTTTAAATAATAAAATAAGCCTATTCAAAATGTTTGAATTCGTTTTGAAATTTATAACAAAAATAAACATCGAGTATTAGATTTTATACTTTATGATCAAAAAGCAAATTTGTGCGATTTCAAATTTTGCAATCATTTAAAAAAATGGAATCGATAATAGCTTGCATGTTATTTTACATAAAATTTTGGCATTTTAGAAAAAAATTTCTGGTAGGAAAAAAATTAATTTTTTTTATTAATTTTATAATTATATTGAATATATTATCAATAGTTGGTTAATACTTTTGTTTATTAAAAATCCTCGTAATCCTTAATTCTATTTGGCTATTTTTTATGTCATTAAAAAAACCAGCATAATTATCATGTTTAAACATTTACATAAATGTGAGACTTCTTAGTCTGCTGACAGCAGAACTTCGCTGAGTTATAGTCCAATGAAATTACAAATTAACAGAAAGCATTTTTCATTTAAATTAGCTGTAATTAGATATTTTTAAACCTTTAAAGAATTCATTACTGATGAAACGAGATTTGAAGTCAAGCAAAAAATATAGAAGTTGTTTGGTGAATGTTGAAATAGCAAATGTTATTTCGGAGTGGATTCCGAACGACTACAAACATCCATGGCACTGCCGGGATTTGAACCCGAAACCTACGGTACCGAGCGCCAGAGCGCTAGCCACTCGGTCACCAGGCTCCTTTACGAACTTAAAAAAGTGACACTGGGAATTTTTGTTTTTATTTAATTCTCTATATAAAAAAAAAATCGTCCATAATTAAAGTATTTTAAATAAAGAAAATATTTTTACATGTCTGTATGTGAAAATAGGACTTTAAAAATAACATTTCTTAATGCTAGAAATAAGTATCATTTTTGGAATTTTTTAATTTGCGAGCTGGAAATTTTCATAGTAATAATAAAATGATTTTATTTCAAAAGATAAAAGTATCATCATTAATGGATTTTAGTGGAAGAAGGTAAGAATTATCTGCCTACATTTGCAATGTTATTAATCATCTTTTAATATGCCGAGTTTATGCATTAATAAAGTTTTTTTATACCGACAGGGAAATGCTAGACTTCATTCACATTTATGAAATTTAGTTTTTTTGTTTCAATTCTTTCTATTAGCTCACACTCTCCCTACATATGTCTCTCGTTCACATTTTCAATCGTTCATAAAATATTTTTTATTTATTGTCTAGAGTTCACATACATGTTTTTTTTTTTTTTTAACTTGTAGTGGATGACACTTGATGTTAATGCAGTCTTTTCAAATATTAATTCAGTAATTAAATTTAACCACTAAGTTTAGTTTTTTTTCGGATTTAAGTTGAATGTATCTACCAATAGAGGGCGCCAGATAAACTTAAAAAATGAATGAAAATTATTTATCAAGGACTTTCTGCAATAGAGTGAAAAAAAAAGTAAACATTGACTTTAAAAAGTTTTTTTTATATTACTTGTTTAACTGAAGATAGAAGTTCCTTAATTAGCTTTCTTTTAGCTTGATTTGCCAACTCTGCCAATCTGCCCAATCAAATCTTTTGTAAAGAGAATTTTAGTTGTAAACTTCTATTCAAATATTTGCAAACTATTCTAATGAATTCTTTTTTCTGATAGAGTGTGATTATTTTTATTCGACTGGCTAATTTCACGAATATTTCTGCAAAAATACTGAATATGGAAAAAAACTTACCAACAATGAAAAGTTAGTGCTTTTGTTAAGCACTTTTATGTTGTCTTTTATGACATAAAAAAATTGTGGAAAGGAAAGCATGTTTCTAGTAGAAATTACAAAATAAATTTGTGATATGAATTACTTATAATAAGTGTAACGTAAGAAATCCCCTCAGATGAAAAATCCCACTCTTTACCCGATTTTCCCTCGAAAGTGGGTGTTTTTTTAAATTACGTGTTAACGATCGCTTTACCAATGTGATCACAAAGCCGTTCAGCGCGTGACTTTACGCAATTTACGCGGCAGCTTAGCGGTTTAACAATTGAAATTTTCAAACATTGGCCAGATAACGTTCCAGCATACATTTCAATCAAATCAGTGGCGGATAATGTGACCTTTTTCCTTGTGTATTCAGTACAAATAAATGTTTTTTAAAATATATATATGAAATGTTTTTTGCACAAAGAGAAATACCTTTTCAGTTACTTTTAAAAATATACTATTAAACTTGTATAGAATATTCTATAAAGACATAAAAAATTATGCATTTATTTTATAGAATAGTTTTTATTTGGTTTATAAGAATATTTTATTAATGATTATTGGTAATGGTCTCAAAATAAAAACACATACTCTGAGTGGACTGTAAAACTCAACTCTCAAACCAAACGCACTCTGCTGATGATGCTGATGCAAACAAGGATGTTTTTATCTGGCCCAGCTTTACATTTCGTTTTTTTTTTTTTTTTTTATTATTTTTTACATATTATGCTCGCGGAGCTGTTTTTAACCAGTGATGAAAATTACGAAGATCGGCTGTAATTCAAAAAAAGTCTTGAAACAATAATATTATTCTTAACGGATATAATTCTTAAATATTCTCTAAAGCCAAGAGATATACTTAGTAATCCACTCAGCTCTATAAAAAAGGGTTCTACAGTTGTTATTGGAATACTGTCTTGCAGTTTTAATATTTGTGTTTGTTTTGGAATTTAACTGTGCATTTCTTTACTTGCATTTGTTGTCTACTAGTTTTGAGTTTAGTAAATCTTCGTTTTTCAATTTGAAGTTGGTTTTTTTTTTCTATTAAATGTCAGTAAATGAAGAAGTAAACTCGCCAGAGTTCGGCACATTACTAGACATTGGTGTTGCATCCTTCATTCGTTTTAATAAACTGTAAACTGGATACTCTACAGTTAAGGGTGGTTTACCATAGCACAATACAAAAATATAATAAGTTTCCTTAAAAATTATTATATAACCAATTTGATTTTTTTTTTTTTATATTTAATAACAGACATACATTTTTATGTACTGAAAGTACAAAATTAAGAATGAAAATAGC